>JAPFFP010113356.1:0-18406 GCA_026153255.1 Solanum medicagineum | reverse complement strand
AAAATCCATGTAGGTTTTCTTGAAAATAAATTTTTGAAAAGGGCTTAACTTCATACTTGCATAATCATAGATAATTTTATGAATTTATTACATACTTGATAGCTTATATTCATCATGAAGTCACTTGACTTGTAAACATGCACATATCTTGAGAATTCCTAACTTGGCATTTCATCAAACACTTGGTGGGCACATATGAGGAAATGTTCAAATCATGCAAAATGCAAGGGTGTAGATCATGGAATAGTGAAATCAATGCATTTTAAAATCATGTAAATCAGCCCACCAACATCATGGTAAACCCCATCATGGGTAACTTGTAAATCATATCAAAACTCCATAGTAGTCCATAGATTTAATAGTTTGAATCATTTGTAGTCTCAATATACAAAGATCACTTCATAGTATAAGCTCAAAATATACATTTATGCATAATCAACAATATTAAACAAAACCCCAACATATTTCATAATAGCAGATACCCATAAGAAATACTCTTGAAATCATGCAATTTTCATAAAAAGGAAGATTGGGCTTCTTGGGTGAAAGGAACCTATGAATGAAACCCACATACACATGAATCCTACTAGCACCAAGGGATGACACAAGAAATAGGAACTTCAGGACTTATCAAATCACCCTACTCAAAACGTCGATCACAACATGGCCTTACTAAGGTCAACTAAGTCATAGGAGCAATAGAAGAGAACCTACTCACAATCCCCGGCAATAGCCCACTAAACCCAAGAGGTTTCTAATACCCAAGGAAGTCAAGGGTCTAGGCTACTCTCTAATCACCTTCGTCTTACTAAAGTCCACCTTAATACCATCACCCGGCACCACACAACCTAGGAAGGCAAGCTCTTACCACAAAAATTCCTATCTCTCCCACTTAGCACCCAACCTTCTTCCTTCAACTCATAGTACTACCTTAAAATTTTTCACATGCACTACCTCATTAGGGAACGAACCACATTATCATCACCAAAACCACCATAAATCTATTAGGGTAAGGACTAGAGATCTTACTAATGAGACTTATAGGCATAGCCGGTGTACTAGTCAAACCAAATGACACTACCCCAAAATTTAAAATATTGGAAAGGACATTCAAAGCCTCATCCACTTCCACCAACAATTCTATAAACAACCAACTTAGATTCAACACCTCCAATTCTCACAAGATGAAAAATACACCCCCCTAGAGACCAATTGTACCTTAAGTCAAGAAGGAACCTGCCTCCTTTACTACCGGTTGACAACCTCCCACTCAATGATGGGTTCATTAGGGAGTCGGATTCTAACTCTACGGGTCCCAGCATCCATGGAGACACAACATGCATGCAACTATTCCATCCCAAGTACAACATCAAAATCCACCACATCAGTTCCAACAAGCCACAAAGCAAGACCTAATGCAATACAAACCAGGATCAACACCTATGAACTTTCTAGAAACAATATACACAAACAAGAGAATAGACACCAAAGGTCCACACAACCACTTGGGCACATAAGAAGCCCCACCATCAACAAAAAAAAAATAGAGAAGAATTAGTGAAACTCGGATCCATTAAAATCAAAACCTTCTACTTACCTTCCTTCGCCTTCCCCCTTGAAGCGGAATGATCAACTAAAGGAGCAAAGAACATTCGTTAGAGGTAAAAGCCCTATCTTGCTTCTAAAGTACGACATTGATCAAGTAAAAGAAAAACATTTCCTAAAATGTCTCATAGCCTCCTACTAATAGTTATGGTGGACAACACAACCATGAAAAAGACTCTAATCAACACGATGTGTTGGACTCCAAGGATCTATTAACCTAATGCTCTGATACCATCTTTGTCACGACCCAAGCCTAGGGCTTAGACATGACCGACGAATGGGGAACCCGAAAGAACCCCAAACAAGCCTCATAGATTATCATTACACATCCTTGGTCATGGAGACAATTAAATGTCATTTGAAGAATGGAATTAAGAGCAACATAGGCTAAGGGAGAACTTATCGTAATATAGAGTCAAGAGATAATAGAATCAACTCATAGCATAAATACATGGCTTTGTCCAACAACACCTCTACTTCATAGATAATGGCGGGGGACAAGACCTACAATTGCGATCACCCTCAAAGTCATAAGTATACGACAAAGTAAAGAGAATCATAATACATAATATGAGAGAATAGTTCTTGTCCCCAGAATGGAGGACTCATATAAGGCTAACTTGAACAATCCATCTAACAACAAGAAGAACCAATAGGAGCTCCGGACCCTATATGGTGATATCATGTAGGCAAGAGTATGCGTTAGTACGTTTGAATGTACTAAGTATATGGGATGCAATGCAACAAGAGATAAGTATCATAATTTGAAATGCATAACGATAGGCAATAGGCATAATATAGCAATATGACATGTATGATCAATGCATAAGTAAAACATGCTTAAGTAAATCTTGCTCATGTAGAATATCATATGTGAAGATGAGACCAAGCTAGATTTTCAAGGTATGAACCCCTTGGGGTTAGTGATGATGCTTCCCCATCACTTAGGTGGATGAGTATGAACCCCCATCTAGGTTGGTAATTATGCCTCCTTATCACCGAGGTGGATGAGTATGAACCCCCATCTGTGTTGGTGATTATGCCACCCTATCACCGAGGTGGATGAGTATGAACCCCATTTAAGTTATCCATGCTCTTGTCCCCCCAGATTGGGCATGGTCTAATGCAATACATTATATAGAGTTCATCATATGCATAAGCTCAATTCATCATTAAAACATCAATCATATCACATACTTAAGCAATTTTCATCATCATAACATCATTCAAAGCATATCTCATGCTTCAGACCTTCATTTCCTCAAGAAATCATAATCGAACATTTTATCTAACACCTTGGGGGTGTGTAATAAGGGTAAAAGACCATAAAATTTAGAGATGAAATCATGCAAGAATATCTGTAGTAAATCATTAATCAACACCTTGTAACATCCCCAAGACATTCACATCAAAACCCCTCATCAAATCTAACATTAGATCGAATATTTAGAGGTCAAAACATGCTAAAACAACCATACTTTCCTGAACTAAAATCACTGTGTAGTAAAATTTTCTCAATATACAAGATCCACATGTAAAATAAACTTTATATCATGCATTATTAAGTAAAAGAGGTTTTAGGCACCATGGGTGGAAGGACCCAATGGTTCAACACAACATACCTTGACTTTGGAGAACCTTTGAAGAAGATTAGAGATGGAGACTTGAAGCTTGAATGACATCCTTGATAAAATGCTTAAGATTGGTCTTGAGTTTAGGACTTGAATTTAGGGTGAAATATGAGTCTAAATGTTTTAGTGAGTTTTGGGGAATGTTTCGGATGATATGACCGTAAAATAAGGCTAAGTATATGTATTTTCAAGTGTGGGAACCTTTAGACCCAAGACTTATAAGTCTTGTACCAAAAAAATGAAAACAAGCACCAACAGGGGCGCATCGCGGAGGCGATGTGAAAACCCCACTGGCATAAGCATTTTCTGCACGAACATGTTTTACGAAAACGGGCATAAATTCTTCATCTAAACTGAGAATGAGGTGAAATAAAGTGCGTTGGAAAGTAAATATAAAGGAATTTAAGGCGGTATGTCATGGGCTACATATATCTTTGTGTGCTAAGAGATATGCCCCTTCAAAGTTGACCCTCCTAAATAGCTTATTTTGCAATGTTTGGATTTTGATATGGTTGCTCTAAAATTTGGGTTAGACCCATCCCCCACTAAGTTTGACCCCCTAAACAAGAATATGAAGTCAGATTTTCAATATAATAAACATATTTTTAGATATATAGAAATTACGATTTTGGGTACTTTCGAGGCACATTTTCGGGCATATTTTGGGGTCTTTACTGTCTAGGAATGGGGCTCAACTTCTGTGGTGTCACTATTGAACCTCTTACCCCATCCTTGGTACTAGAATCTCTGGTCACTACATCCTTTCTCTCGACCATCACCCCATAAACCTCATCATCATTAATTGGCATTAGTGGGTCGATGGTCTACTTGCAGCCGCATGTCATTATTACCATACACTACCCATCATTCGTTGGATTCTATATTGTATTGTTTGGGTAATGTTCCTCTCTAATGCTGGTTCAATTGAGTCAACATCTGACCAAACTGTTGCTCTAGCTACTTGATAGTAATAGAGTGACACTCGATTTTATAATTAATGCTAGAGATGCCAGATTTCATCCCCTTCAAGATCTCATCCTAAGCATTATCCTTGTTCAATAGTCAGTCAAACACCTCCTTAATTCTAGAGCTACCAGCACTACTGTCATGATTATGTGGTAGCATAGAGAGCATTCCTGTAACCATATCTGTGTCCCCAATTAGTATCTCTATCTTGGCCCATATTCCTATGATATCAGCCTTTTTGATTGTGGTCTATGAAAGAGCCATCTTTGTTAAAGTTTTGAGCTTGGTTTCCTTGATCTTGGTGCTAATGGTCCTGATCGGACTCTTGGGCATTAGTACGGAAACCCACTATTTGATCAGTGACAAACAAGTGTCCTGCTCATAATGAGGCTGCTCATATATGGGTGCTCGTGGAGGCTGATGATTTATTGTGTTCATGTGCTCCTGACTTTGCCTGATTAAAAACCTTATATTAGTACTAATCCGAGCAAGCTCCGACATCATCTCCTCATTTATTTTTGCTGATTAGAATTAGTGCTAATTGAGAAAGAGCTCTTAGTCGTTAAATTAACTATCGTCCCCCTTGCACGGTTTGTATTGACCACTCCCTCCATCCGCTCAACTATAATCGAGAATGGACAATCTAGAAACGAGCCTCCATCATATGTCAGTAATAGCTTGGCTATTTTTATCCAAGGATCAATAGAAGCTTTTCACCAAGGCATCATCAATGATATTTTGGTCAGGGACACTCCTCAGGCACTTTGTGAACCTCTTCTAAGTAGTGCTAATAAAATTACTAGGCAATTTCTCGAAGTTGTTGATCTGATTCTTCAACTTCAGCTTCTATGACCTAGGAAAGAACCTCTCCAAAAAGGCCTTCTACATTTTTTGCCAACTGGTGATTGAACTCTGTGGAAGTTTCGATAACTATAGCATCACTTCTCTTGTTAGAGACAATAAGAAGACATGAATCCTAATGACATCGATGGATGGATTTTGACTCCCTATCATACTCTTATAGATGAAGACAACATTTTATAGATGGTTATGTGGATCCTCTGATGGCAAGACTGCAAACAACCCTCTATTTTGCAATATTTAAAGTAACCCACTTGAAATGACAAACTTTGTGTCATCTGGTAATAGAGGTAACACAATAGCCTCGGTGACATTTATTGACATAGGATCAAGCTTGTATTGATTCCATGTGTTAGCCACGACTTGAAGATCCTGTAGTGGTAGATTAGCATCCTTTATTTGTGGTGGGTTATTATTTTTATTATTATTCTGATTCAATATTGTATTCGCGACACATTTGCAGACTTATTCGCATTGTTCTATTCTTCTTAGTGTCTTCTAGATCTCGAGGTCAAACAGAGTTAAGGGTTTTCCTCGATTACGAGTGTCGTCCATACATTACATCTGTACGCTGAAACAAAACAAGAAAAACAAAAAATTAAAATTAAGGAAATAAGGATTAGTTCCAAAATTACTCAAATTAAACCAGTCTACAAGCCATATTCCCAGGCTACGACGCTAAGATTTTGATGTCACCTGATCTTAGGCATATTTATACACCAAATTAGCTAAAAATACCCATGTATAGAGCTTAGTCACAGGATAAAACCATAGAGTTCAGGTGTTTTTAGTGTAATCCAGCATATTTTGCTAGTCTTGGGTCAAGTGTGCTTGTTAGTTGTGTTTTCGCAGGTTTTAAAAAGATTACGCATATTCGGGGTCACATCCAGAGTTTGAGGAAGAACAAAACTACAGAATTAAGTAAAGAAATCAGTCAACTCTGCAAAAGTGCACCTCGCGGACCCTGGGAAGAAGTTGTGCAAGCTGAAATCTTGGAGAGAAAGGTGCGAAGCAAGAACATGCTTAAAGTCTGCATCACGGGCTAGTACAAGAAATAGATAATCTTGCATAGTTAGCATTAAATGCAGAAATACATTAAAAGAAGCCTAGTCTGTATCGCGGACTTTGAATATGCAAGCGTAAAAGCAAGAAATAGGATTTGTAGGTTTATATTCAGTATAGAACATAAATTTTCCATCTGATTTTTACTAGGGAACAAGAGATATGACTGAGGACTCCATTCCAGGGTTACTTTGGTTTGTTTTTACTTTTGAATTTTAATTATTGAATGTTGATTAAATTTTCAATAATTTTTGAGACAATTATGAGTGGCTAATCTTCCCATATTTTGGGACTGTAGCTATAGACAATGTTCTAGTTCTTGATATTTGCAATTTATTAATAGGTTTTCACTTAATTATTTCTATATTTCTTTAATCCATGCTTGATAGTCTAGGCAAAATGGGGGTAAATTAGCTGTTCATTCTGAATTCGAGAGATGTTTGAATGAATAGAATGCAGTGATATAGGGAGCTTGTTCATCTAGGAAACTAGGTTGATTCGTGCATGGGAGACTCGTAACAACTACCCATATACCTAGCTTGATTCATATATAGGAATATAACATTAAAAAATTCTCATTAATCATGTTTATCCTCTCTCAGCAATGTAGTTAGGCCGTCAATGAGGGTAGGCCGATAGAGGCGTGCAACCCTGCTTAGGTATTTTCAACCCTGTGAATCAATGATTACAAAACCTAAACATAAGTGCAAATATTGATTCTAGAATGTGTGTCAAAACGGTTACAATCCAAAAAATGTATTTAAACTGATATTTCTCTTAGAATTAGTTGACAACAGTAGTTATAAATAATAGTTTAAGTTTAACTCTCACTTTTCAGCATTTCTAAAGGAAACACACTTATGAAATGTTCAATTTATTAGTGAACTATAATTTAAATCCCTTGTGTTCGACATCCAACTCCTAATAATGGCACTATATTACTTGTTTAGACCACGCACACCTACGTGTTTTTGGGAAGCAACAAAATTTTGGCGCCATTGCTGGCGTATTAAACTTAGAAGTTAGCTAATTTTCTGAGGTGTTTTGTTTTGTTGTGTTCACTGCGCTTGATCTTAGTCGTGCTTCATTTGCAGGTATTCAGTTTGCCACAAAAGAGGAGCCAAACTCTTGCTTTCACCAACTAAAAAGGAGGGAAGGTGTCTTGTACCCCATTTCGTCGATTGAACTCATTGAACATGAAGATTAAGAGGACTATAAAGAAGAGGTCGAATCTATTAGAGAAGAGATAGCTGAACAAAATTCCTGCACTAGGAACTGCGGCTAGACCTGTCCGGGATGTGGCAATCCCATGCACTACCAATGTAACTAGCTATTTTCAGAAATCGGATCTCGATGGTCATTAGGATCTCAAACAAAGCATGGATCAAGTATTGCACTACAACTGGGTAGTTTACTGGGTTGCCACACGAGGACCCTCAAGTTCATCAATAGGTATTCTTGGAAATTACTGATTCTTTCATCCTTACAGGGATGAACAGAGACTATGTGAGTATGACCTTTTTTCTCTTTTCACTGCTGGGGGAAGCAACAAGGTGGCTACAAACTAATCCACCCGACTCAATCACTACATGGGATGCTGTGGCCATAAAGTTCCTGACAAGATCCTTTTCATCTGGGAAGATAGCCAAGATCAAGAGTGAGATATTTTTAGACAAAAGCTTGGAAAAAATCTGTACCAAGCCTGGGACAGGTTTAAAAGTCTCCTCATTAACTGTCACTACCATTGCCAAGCTAATGAGGTGTTGGTCTATACCTTTATTGAGGGTTCAAAACCCAACACCAAGGTTCTTCTTGATTCTGTTGCAGGTGGACAGGCTCTTGAGAAGACATATGATAAGTTGTATGCCCTCCTGAATTGCATTGCACAAGGAAATCATGAGTGGAATGGAGAATCTAGTAGACTCGTAGTCCAGAGCAGGCAAACATGTTGGAGGTAGATGTAATGATAGCTTTGCAAGCACAAGTGTCAATAATGCAGAGTATGCTGACAACTTACTTTAACAACTTATTATTGGGGAAACAACCAGCTCCTGTGAATATAGTCCAATGGCAGCAGAATAGTTAGTGCGATATGTGTGCAGGAGGAGATCACACTACATAATTTTGTGGAGCAAATCCAGAGGCTGTGAACTTTGTGGGCAATGCCAACAGAGGTGGGCATCAAGGTTTTGGGAACACTTATAACGCAAACTTCTCTTGGGGTAGAAACTAACAGAGTCAAAGATCCTCGTCATAGCCCTTAAGGTGGAAATTTATTCTATAATCATCAGATGCAGCAGCCTGCAAAGAATGTTTTAATTCAGGAATCATGAGTGATAGTGAGATGCTACGACAGATTCTGATAAATCAGCAGAGGCAGGATGATGAAATCCGTCAGAATATGCAAAGCCTCCGAAATCTAGAGATTCAGTTGGGGAAATTGGCAAGCATGAAGAATGTTAGCCCTCAAGGTGCCTTGCAAGGGAACACAAACTCCAACCTAAACCAAGTGATTATTAGCACTAGAAGTGGGAGACCATTGGCAGAATTGGTCCCAAAGCAGAGGAATAGGACTGACACAAGTGCTAATAAGGAGATTGAGGCTGGCAATCCTAGCCCTCCTAATGATGAAGCTGCCACAAAACCAAAGCCTCTTCCTCCACTTTCCTCAAAGGTTGAAAAAAAAGGGACGAGTGCTTCCAGAAGTTCATTAGGCTCCTGAAAAAGGTACAAATTAACTTACATATTATTGATGTTTTGCAGGGGATCCTGAAGTATTCTAAGTATGTTAAGTACATTGGGGCCAACAAGAATAGGTTGGTTGAGTTCAAAATTGTGGCATTCACTAAAGAGTGTAGCTCTGCGATCTTGGAAAAAGCTAAGTTGCCAACAAAACTAAAGGATCCTGGAAGCTTCATTGTTCAAGTGGAAATGGGTAACTGTTTGAACACCAAGGGGTGTGTAATATTGGTGCAAGTATCAATCTCATGCCCAGTTCTATGTTCATGAAGCTAGGGCTTGGAAATCCTATGCCTACCACCATCTTCTTACAACTGGCAGATCATTCAGTGGCAAGGCCGAATGGCATTATAGAGGATGTCTTAGTCCAAGTGGGGTCCCTCATCCATAGACTTTGAACGTGATCCAGAGGTTCCATTCATTCTGGTACGCGCATTCCTAGCAGTAGAAGGGGCATTGAAAGATGTTACGGGAAGGTGGCTAACCATGCATGCCTATCATAAGGTAGAAGTGTTCGACGTCTACAAAGCATTAAAGTTGCCCACTGTATATGAGGACTTGGCAACCATCAGAGTGTTATATACAGTGGGACAGTTAGCTAGGTTGAGATTATGGATCCTCTAGCCAAGGTGCTGTTAAATCAAAGGCTAGTGGATGACCTTAAAGCAAGAGAAATTGAGAGTGTGCTGAATAATCATAATGTCCGCATGCTAAAGAAAATGGTTGAGCCCTTAAATGGGGTATTGGGACCTTCACCTAAGCTTTCTCTCAAAGAAACTCCTTAGTTAGAGTTAAAGCTGTTACCATCACATCTTAGGTATATTTTTCTTGGTGAAAATAATACTTTACCTTTATTGTTGTCAGCTTTACTATCTGCAGCCCAGATGGAAGATGTTGTTCCTGTTCTAAAATGGAGGAAATGAGCTATGTGTTGACAAATGTCAGATATTCATGGCATTAGCCCAGCCTTGTGCATCCATAAAATCTTTATGGAGGAGGGCCAGAAACTAGTATCCCAGCCACAACAAAGGTTGAATCCAATTATGAAAGAAATAGTGAAGAAAGAGGTGATAAAGTGGTCGAATGCAGGAATTATCTTTCCAATCTCAGACAGCAAGTAGGTAAACTCGGTACAATGTGTCCCTAAGAAAGAGGGGATGACAGTTGTTTTAGACGAGAAGAATGAGCTCATCCCAATAAGTACAGTGATAGGGTGGTGTATATGTATGGACTACAGGAAGCTGAATGATGCCAACAAAAAAAATCATTATCCAGTCCCTTTCATTAATAAGATACTAGATAGGCTGGCATAGTAGGAGTATTGCTATTTCTTAGATGGGTACTCGAGATATAATCAGATCACCATAGCCTCGGAGGATTAAGAGAAGACCACATTGACCTATCCTTATGAGACATATGTATTCATGCGCATGCCCATTGGTCTTTGTAATGCACTTACCACATTTCGATGATGACCATATTCCATGATATGGTGGAGGATTTTGTGGTGGTCTTCCTGGATAATTTCTTAGTATTTAGGAAGTTATTCGAGGTATATTTGTATAATCTAGATAGAGTTCTAACTCACTGTGAGGAGACAAACCTCATTCTTAACTTGAAAAAATACCATTTCCTAGTAAAGGAAGGGATAGTCTTGGGGCATAAGGTATCCAAGCTCGGTTTGGAGTTGGATAGAGCAAAGATCGAGCTGATTGGAAGGCTACCTCCACCATGTCTGTCAAAGGAGTTCGCAGTTTTCTTGGGCATGTAGGGTTCTACCGCAGATTTATCAAGGGCTTTTCAAAAATCTCAAAGCCATTGTGCACCCTACTAGAGAAAGAGGTACAATTTAACTTTTGATGCTACATGTTTGCAGGCTTTTGAGACTCCAAAGAAGCAGCTAGTGGAAACACCCATCTTAACAGCTCCAAATTTGGGCTTCGTTTTACACTACTGTGTGATGTTAGCGACATTGTTGTGGGAGCAATATTGGGTCAATGCAAGGACAAAGTGTTTCACTCTATGTAGTATGCCAACAAGACCCTGGACCCAACACAATGCAACTAAACCATTATTAAGAAGAAAAGCTACCGTTGGTGTATGCTTTTGATAAGTTTTGATCATATTTGGTGGGCACTAAGGTCATAGTGTTCACTGATCTTGCAGTGTTGATGTACTTATTAAATAAGAAAGATGAAAAACCCCGATTGATTTGATGGATCCTATTGCTACAGGAATTTGATATTGAGATCAAGGATCAAAAAGGGTGTGACAATCAGATTGCTGATCACTTGTCTTGATTGGAGAATGATGCTCACATAGTTGAGAAAAATCAGATCAAGGAGGAATTCCCCGATGACCAACTCTTAGAACTAGAAGTAGAGGAGTTGTGGTGGTATGCTAATGTAACACCCGTTAATTTCCTCCTATCTGATTTGGATGAGTACGTGAACAAGGATGCTAAGAAAAGACTGAGGAAAGATGAAGCTGAGAGTTTTTACGACTCGTATTCAACTTTATGACTCATAGAGGGGCTTTCGTACAGAATTCCAGTGTTTTGGACAGGATCATCTTGCTCATGAGAATGAGTCAATGACGCGTAACTCTAATTATGACTCGTAAGATGAGGTTCCATACTAAATTCTAATAAATCCAACTTCAGATTTCCTTATACACGAAAGTTCACCTAAGACTCATATAATGGGCTATGGCTCATAGAAAGAGGTCTCGTATCAATTTCCTGTAATTGTGGATTTTCTGTTTTCCAGTCTAAAGAGTGATCGATGACTTGTGGATTGCTCTACGAGTCGTAGACGGGGTCTACGACAGTTTTACTAAGGGGTATTTTTATCCTATTTGACTCTTTTTTATTAAAACCCTAGATGTTTTAGGCCTTGTATAAGGTCTTGAAACCTGCCCTAATGCCACTCATTCTTCATTCCACACCTTGAGGGTTTTGAGAGCACTAAAGGAGGAGGAAGAAGCTAGGGTTGCTATTCAAGTGCAAGGATTGATCATGGTTTGATTGTTTCTTGAATTCCTAGGTATTTAAGGCTTACCAAACTGTGAAATTCCTTTCTTCACATGCCCCTTTCCATTATCTTGAGTCAAGATTTGAGAAGAGTTGATATTTGAGAAATTTCTCCTATTTTGATACTATATTCTTACATTCATCACAAGGTCCTATTTTACTTCATGAGATAATTGCTATATTGCATGAGTATTGAAATGAGATTTACACATGTATTACATACTTGGTTGCATGAATCTTAAATTGCATGATTTATGAAATTCTATGCAAAATAATGAGATTGAAATTGAGGTTGAGGTTGCAGTTTAGTATATGAGTTGAGTAATTTGAGTATGATCGAGTATGAGACGTATGTTGCATTGATGTCACCCATATTACTACACATGATATCTTGCTTGCACCACAAGATGAGTGAATTGATGTGTCTAAATGACCGTATGAGTTTCAGTCGAGTTTAGCTTTCTTGCATTGATGGATTGAGTTGATGAGAAAATTGAGCTGATTGAGCTTTGAGATATTAGTTGATTGATGAATTAAGCATGTTTTAGTCTTGGCAGGAGAATCAAGCACCGAGCGGGGAGTGAGTATATATGTGTGTATATATATATGCCTCAGTGAGCAAGTACATATATCTAATTTAACCCACAGAACTATGTTGCCAGCATAGGATAGTCGTTACAACTAACCTAGCAACTCTTGTCCTGCAAGTGGATATTTACTTTGGATCCAAGAAAACGTTGATTGCCCTATCCCGACACAAGTTAAGGAAGGGCGTGACAATGATAATGATTCGTTGCATATCACCAAATTTTAGGTGGTGGGATAAGAATGTCGGTTAAGAGAAACTCCCAAGCAACCTTGATTGAGCATGACATTTTAAAACGAGTTTATTACTACTGAGTCTATTTCACTGAGTATACTCTTAAAGCATGATTTACTCTTAAGCTTACATAAAATAATTTAAGCATAAGTTGTTGTGTCGAGATAAGTGAGTCAATTTTTACCTTTCTTGAGCTATTTTACATACCAGTATATTACAAGTACTGACATCCATTTTGGCTTGCATCATTTTATGATGCAGAGATTGGTAATATAGGACTTCAACCCATGCATCGTTAAGGTCTAGTTCAATACACTTCTAGAGTTGATGAGCCCTCTTAACTTTTTCGGAGGAGCCTTTTTATCATCTGATTTGGTTTAGTATTTTTTTCTATCTTTGAACTGAGGTATACATGGCCTATCATGGCATCATTCTGGACTGTTGAGTAGAGGCCTTGTAGACAATTGAGTAGAGGATTTTATGAGCCTTTTGTATCTAAACTTATTTTCATTAGAGCTCTGATACAAGGGAGTTATATTTTCTTATATCATGATGTCTACTTAGTTGAGTTATTCTTCCATTACTGAGTAAAATGCGATGCTGAGGCCAAGTGGTTCGCTTGAGGGCTAGCAATAGTCTCTGAGTGCCATCCATGCCAAGGAGACCCTTCTGGGACATGACAAACTTAGTATCAAAGCACTGTGTTCAAGAGTCCTCGAGAGCCTATGAAACCGTGTCTAGTAGAGTCTTGTTTATGTGTGTGTTGTGCACCACACTTCACAAGCAAGAGGCTATAGGGCATTGGGAATGGTTACACTTCCTTGGTATGCTGAGTTTTTGCAATAGAATTTTACTTTAGAAAATGCTCTTCTAACTAATGCATTTCGCACTTGTAGGACATGCCTCCTAGTTGCACCGTATCCTAGAGAAATGCCTCAACTAACACTACTGAGAACCCTACATCAGAGGTCCCTCCTCAGATGGAACCGAGGTCAACCAACTAGGACTGTTGGTATTCCTTTGACGCCTACTGCTCCACCTGTTCCCACTACAGGGGCTGACTTTAGGGGAGCCATCGCCATGCTCACACAGTTGGTAGTTGCACAGAGTGGGAACTCGGGCTCACAGACCCCTAGTTCTAGCTCTCATGATCCAATGGATTCCTCAAGATTGAGACTTTTTGAGGATAAACCCACTTGCTTACACTGGGTCTAAGGTTGAGGATGACCCACAGAACTTCATTGATGAGATATGGAAAGTGCTGAAACCTATGCTTGTGACAGAGATTGAGGGAGTTGAGCTTACTATCGATTAGCTCAAGGATGTGGCTAATGTTTGGTGTAATTAGTGGGAAGAGTGTCGAGGTGATGATGCTGAGCTCGCTACATGGGATGAGTTCGAGAGTGCCTTTCTCTATCACTTCTTCCCTTAGGAGTTGAGAGAGGCGAAGGTTGAGGAGTTTATGAATCTAAAATAAGAGTGGATGACTATAAAAGAGTATAGCCTGAAGTTCATTCAGCTATCCAGGTTTGCCCCAGAGATGGTCCAAGATATGAGAGCGAAGATGAGGAAATTTGTATCTAGATTGGGTAAACTGGTGAAGAGTGAGTGCAAGGTGGTATTACTAATCCCACGTATGGATATCTCCAGAATGATGGTCTATGCCGAGTAGACTGAGAAAGATAAGAAGAAGGATAGAGAGGAACATCTGAGTATGAAGGTAAGATCAACAGGGCCCGAGCCCGATGATATCAGATAGAGCAAGGGAGATAGATCATACTTCTAGAAGAGGTCATCTAGCTCTGTACCATCTTCAGCCATCCCTAAGCTACATACATGATCAGAGGTCCTAAGGTCACCAAAACTTTAGGGCACAGGATGCACAGTCTCAAGCAAGGGTGACACTTGGCTTTAAAGGGAAGCTACCTTGTAGGAAATGTGGCAGGATGCATCCGGGAGAGTGTAGAGAGGGAGGGAATGGTTGGTACAGGTGTTGGCAGTGAGGACATTTTCAGAAAAATTGTTCGACGTGGGGAAATAAGGCCCAAACTCCTACCATAACACCACCAGCGATGGGTAATCAGAGACGTGTCGCACTAGGGGAAAGCGATGGAATAAATTGTCTATATGAGATAGGAAACCAATAGGATCAGGAGGTTGTACTAGAGGTTGTGATGGGTATGCTTTGAGTTTTTACCTTTCCTTACTATGCTTTATTTGATCCGGGTGCAACTTACTCATTTGTGATGCCATATGTGGTGAGTAGATTTGAGATTCTTCCTGAGTGCTTACTTGAGCCATTTTTTGTTTCTACTCCTGATGGTGAATCCATTCAAGCTGAGAGAGTCTAGAGAGATTGCATGGTATCCATCTATCATAAAGATACTCTTGTTGATTTGATTGAGTTAGAGATGGTTGATTTTGATGTGATCCTTGGTATCGATTGGATTTACGCCTGCTATGCCTCTGTTGATTATTGAACCTGAACTGTCAAATTCCACTTCCCAAATGAGCCTGTTATTGAGTGGAGGAGAGATGCTATTGCTCTAAAGGGTAAGTTTATTTCTTACCTAAAGGCCTAAAAATTGATCTCAATGGGATTTATCTATCACCTCATGCGAGTCAAGTCTAATGAAGTTAAGCCCCCTACTCTTGAGTTTGTCCCAAATGTGAGTGAGTTTCCTGATGTGTTTCCTGAGGATGTACCTGGAGTACCTCCAGATAGGGAGGTTGACTTTGGAATTGATGTTCTTCCTGACACATAACCTATCTTTATTTCGCATATAGGATGGCCCCAGCGGAGTTGAAAGTTTTGAAGGAGCAGTTGCCGGATTTGTTAGAGAAAGGATTCATAAGGCCGAGTGTCTTTCCGTAGGGTGCTCCAGTCTTATTCGTATGAAAGTAGGATGATTCTCTTAGGATGTGTATTGACTACCAACAACTGAATAAGGTGACCATCAAGAATAAGTATCCCTTCTGAGGATTGATGATTTGTTTGATAAACTTCAGGGAGCCACTGTATTCTCTAAGATAGACCTCAGATCAGGCTATCATCAGTTGAAAGTGAGAGAATGTTATATTCTGAAGATGGATTTTCAAACTCGTTATGGTTACTCTGAATTCCTGGTGATGTCTTTTGGGTTGACAAATGAACTCGCAGCCTTTATGGATATGATGAATAGAGTATTCAGACAATATCTTGACATGTTAGTGATTGTGTTTATTGACAATGTTTTGGTGTATTTGAGTGATGAGGAGGAGCATGCTAATCACCTTAGATCGCTTTGCAGATACTCCGAGACAATGAGTTATATGCAAAGTTTTCTAAGTGTGAATTTTGGCTCAAATCTGTGGCTGTCTTAGGTCATGTAATTTCTGGAGATGGAATTCGAGTGGCTACCAAAAAGATTGAGGCGGTCAAGAATTGGCCAACACCAACTACACCGACTGAGATAATGTCACGCACCAAAGTCTCGTTAGGGCGGACTGGCACCCGTTGCCGATAAGGCCCGAGAGAACCATCCTGTATCTATGCTCTTTCTATATATATTATAAAGGGTTTCTACGTTTTACCACATTTTTATGAAAATAAACAGTGATAACAAGCCAAAGGGAAACACATATGACTAGGCCGTTGGGGCCACGGTGTCTAAAGTACGAGACATGACTACACTTTGCTTTACATAGTCTACAAAGCCTCTAGACAAAGAAAAACATCTGATAAGGGTCGGGACAGTCCCCGCCTCAACAAACTATACAATACAAACATATAAGCTCTAGACATACATAAAGCCCCGAAGCAACCTGGAGCTTCGTAACCACAGCTGAATATCCTGTACTCCTATTGGGGAGATCTACTAGCACCTGTACTTGCAGCATGAAATGCAGGTCCCCCATTAGGTACATCAGTACGAGATAATGTACTGAGTGTATAAGGCAGGATATACTTTATGTAAAGTAATAACTCAAATGAAACCGAGCACCGGTGTATGATTGTGGACCACCATTGGTTATACTGTGGAATCATGTACATTATGTTCTTTATATTACTTTAGCTTTACTGTATAATCTATGCACAGCTGTAAAACAAATGACCAACTGACCAGTGGTATAACTGTATCGGGATCGTCCCTGTCTAGGTTCTTCCTTAACCCCTCGGGCTACCACCCGTAATAAGATTTTCCCTGGCTAGGTGATTGTTCCACCCCTCGGGCTATCGGGATTGTCCCTGGCTAGTGCCATAATAGTCTTCCAACATCCCACAAATCACAACACATAACAATTCTACACAGTCTACAAACGGACAGCATAACGTTACCTCCCTTCGCTACATTTTTACATCGACAATTCCAAACCTGTCCCAACTCTAACCGAACCGTTCCAAAAACATTCATACATAAAAATAGCCTTGAACCAGTCTCAGAATAGTAAGGAATCAGTCACTAAGGACGCGAGGCAATAGCGTTCTATCCAACAGTCCGCAAGTTCCAATCGACATTACACTTAAGATAACACAATAAAACGCGTTTGTTCAATGAAACCAAAATCATGGCAGCAACCTTAGGGTGATATTAATAACTGAAACCATGTTAATAACACCAAGGTCTCTTCATAATACAACTCACAAACCATAGAGAAATTTCAACACAAAGGAAAGTGTGCAACAATTGTCTACACACATGCTGTCCAACAAATTTCAGCAAGCATAACTAACATCTATTTCTTGTTTTTCATAATGAAACTATACTAAATAAACAACTATAATTACTTATCTTTCTCTTCAAGGTTTAGAGGCTCCTTAAGAACCCTAAAAGAGTCATTGGGCTGCTTCGCAAAGTTGAGAAAAGTTGAGAGGAAATTTAGAGAGCAAATCTGATTTTTTTTGTGTTCAAGTTGAGAAATGAATTGTGGAGCTGCTTTTGAGCCCTTTATAAAGGGGTTCTTTGCTGACCTTCCCTTGACCCTTTGACCATCTTATACCACACATTATCAAGCTGGTTATCGACAAGCTTGGCCCTTACACTTGGGCCTAAATGGGTCTCCAAGTTGATGGGCTTGGGCTGCCTATTTTCCAACTTCTTCTTCACTTAATTTTGGCCCAATTAACCATGTGGGTTGTGGTGTATTTGGGCCCTTTTTTAATATCCTTCTTGGCTGAAAATGTAGTCCATTTATGATGCTAAAACGTGGGCTAAAGTTACACCCTTAACACAGATTTTTTTAATAATCGAGTTTGGACAAATTCAACGTCGAGCCTCGTCTCCGTTTAGCTAGCAATTTTAAGCTAAGCAAGTAGGTGACTCATCTGCTAGCTTATTAATTCCTACAAGCACCTCAATCTCTAAATTCATTTAAGATCGTAATCTTCTCCATTCAACACAAAACATGTATACACGCGACCCTCTTAAGCATTAGACGAATATATAACCCATTAATACGAGATTCAAGTACTTTTATAAATTAGCGCTAATTTGACCAAACCATGTCATGTTTCATTTGAATTGTACTAGTATTGTAAGGTGTAGGGTGTTACATCCTCCCCCCCTAGGAATATTCATCCTTAAATGTTAGTATAATTAGATAGCTGAACCAAGTTTAAACCTTTACTTACCCAAACATTCGACAGCATATTAAGTATTCAATCACACGTACCTATTAGTGTCCCAATTCTGTATGTTGAACTTCCTCTTT
>JAPFFP010113345.1:0-18406 GCA_026153255.1 Solanum medicagineum | reverse complement strand
GTATAGGATATCATATGTGAAGATGAGACCAAGCAAGCTATCCAACCTTGTGTTGGGCTAAGATGGTGATGGTCACATCGCATCACCCTAGGTGGTAAGGTAAGCACCCCCTCACATGGTTAATGACACTCACACCCATCATCCAGGTGGCGAAATACAAACCCCTCACTTGGTTGGTGAGTACTAACCCCACCACGGTTACCAAGGTACTTATCCCTTGAAAGGTTATTCGGGCTATTGTTCCCCCAGATAGGGCATGGTCGAATACATCACTTTATATAGGATTTATCATAAGCTCTAATGCAATACTTCATATAGGAATAATCATATACATAAGATTATTTCATCATGATAACATCATTTATATCATATCTCATAGCTCATAACATTATTCATATCATATCTCATGCTTTGGACCTTCAATTCCTCGAGAAACCATAACCAGACATTTTATCAAACACCTTGGGGGTGTGTAATGGGGGTAAAAGACATGCAATTTAGAGATGAAATCAAGCAAGAAAATCTATGGTAAAATCATTAGTCAACACCTTGCTACACCCCCAAGACATTCACATCAAAACCCCACATCAAATCCAACATTAGATCCAAGATTTAGAGCTCCAAACATGCTAAAACAACAATACTTTCATGAACTAAAATCATTGTGCAGTAAATTTCTCAATATACAAGATCCACATGTAAAATCAACTTTAAATCATGCAATATTAGTAAAAAAAAAAAAAAAAGAGGCTTAGGCACCATGGTTTGGAGGACCCAATAGTTTAACACCACATACCTTAGCTTCTAGAAGAACTTGGTGAAGGTTGACAATGGAGACTTGAAGCTTGAATAGAGTCCTTAGCTTTGGATGAGGGTTTTGGGTCTTGAATTTGGGAGTAAAAATATGGCTAAGTGTTTTGGGAAGTATTGGGAAATGTTTAGGATGATATAAGGGTGAAATTTGACTAAGTATACATAAAAACACGTTTGGAAAACTTGGGCCCAACACTTAGAATATTTTGGGCTGCACAAGAAAAACACAACCAGGTAAATAAACATCTCTATGTCGCAGAGAGGACACGAAGAAGATTTTGTACTGAAGTGTGCCCAAGGCGCGTCGCGAAAGCATTACGGTAAGCTCTCTGGAGTTCGCCACTTAAAAATTTATAATTGCTATTCCTTCACCCTTAAATCGAGGTTAGACCCTTTTTCACCTAATTTGGACCTCTTGAACAAGAATCCGAAGTTGAATTTAAGAAATCACAAACGAATATTTCGATATAAGGAAATTCAAATTTTGGGCATTCTACGACACATTTTGGGGCACTTTTTGGAATCATTACAACTTTATATATAGTGTTTCACATATATAAGCTCATTTCATCAGTTTATAGTCAATCATATTATATCTTATGCTTTGGACCTTCAACTCCTCAAGAAACCACATCTAGATATTTTATCAAACACTTAGAGGGTGTGAAATGCTAGTATAAAACCATGAAATATAGAGATGAAATCATACAAGAAAATCTATTGTAAAACCATCAATCAACACCCTCATGTAACATACATCAAAACCCCTTCTTATTCTTACAATAGATCAAAGATTTATAGCTCAAAACATAGCAACACAGTCACAACTTTACATAGCTTTAACATAGTGTGCAGTGAATTTCATAATAAGTAAGACCCATTTGTAAATTAACTTTAAATCATGCAATTTGAGTAAAAGGAGACTTCGGTATCATGGGTGAAAGAAAGCCATGAAATAAACCCACATACCTTGATGAAGATTGGAGATGGAGACTTGAAGCTTGAAGAAGAACCTTGAAGGAGAACCTTAGCTTGGGATGAGGGTTTGGGACTTGAGTTTGAGAGTGAAAAGATGACTAAGTGTTTGAGTGAGTATTAAGGAATGTTTAGGATGATATGAGGGTGAAATTTTGCTAAGTATAGGTAAAAACACATTTGGGAACACTTAGTCCCAAGACTTAGAAGTCTTGGACCGAACCAAAAAAACAGTCCCCAAAATGTACTACGGTGCATCGCAGAAGCAACACGAAATGGAATTTAAAATTCCAGGCATTTTGAGGCACGTTATCGGGTACTTTCTGGGGTCATTTCAAAAATAGAATGGTCCTATTACCTCAATCTTGATTAGAATGGAAGAGATAGCGGTATTGCTTTTTCATATCCACTTCGGCTTTCCAAGTGGCACTTTTGACTTGTTGATTCCTCCAAAGGACTTTTACTGATTTCATATCCTTATTTCTTAACCGCTTGACTTACCTATCCAATATTTCCACCAGGACTTTCTCATAAATCAAATTTTCTTCAACATTCACTGGTTCTAGGGGCACAATGGAATTAGGGTCCCTAGTACACTTCCTCAACATAGAGACAGAGAAAACCAGATGAACCATGCTCATTTTCGTGGGAAAATTTAATTGATATGCAACTTTACCAATATGCATCAGGATCTAATAAGGCCCTACATAGTTAGTGCTTAACTTCTCTTTCTTTCCAAAACAAACCACACCTATCATTGGCGAAGCCTTCAAGTATACCCAATCATCAATTCCAAACTCAAGATCCCTTCTCGTAGTATCAGCATAGGACTTTTGCCAACTTTTTGCTGCCTTCAACCTTTCCATTATCATTCTCACATTTTCTAACTCTTCCATAACCAAATTTGGACCTAACAAAGCCATTGCCCCCTTCAAACCACCCAATCGGGGTTCTACATGTCTACCATACCAAGCTTCAAAGGGGGACATTCCGATGCTAGAGTGATAGACATTGTAATAAGCAAACTCTATGAGTGGAAGACGCTCATGATGACTACCCTTAAACTCCAAGACACAATCCCTAAGCATATCCTTGAGAGTTTGAATAGTCCTCTTAGCTTGGCTATGCGTTTGAGTGTGAAAGGTCATACTACGCTTAACCTTTGTACCATGACCTCTTTGGAAAGACCTCCAAAAGTGTGAAGTAAATTGAGAACCACAATCCAAAATGATAGATAATGGTAACCCATGTAATTTCACCAACTCATGAATATACAACTTGGCGTAATCTTCGGCACTATAGGTTGTCTTAACTGGTAGGAAGTGAGCCGATTTCGTCATTCTATAAACAATAACCCAAATGGAATCAAAATGCCTCCTAGTCTTAGGCAAGCCAATCATGAAGTCCATATTGATCTCTTCCCACTTCCAAGTACGAATCTCGATGTCTTGTGCTAGGCCACTCGGACTCTAACTTAAATTATTGGCAATTATGGCAACCGGCTACGAATTTAGCAATATCCCTCTTCATACCACCCCACTAATGCACTTCCTGTATATCTCTATACTCTTGGTATAACCGGGGTGAATGGAATAAGAAGAATTGTGTGCCTCTCTCAAGATTAAGTCCCTCAACTCATCAATATCAGGCACACATAACCTACCCTGGTACCTAAGGACGCCATCTCCCCCTTGGAAGAAAACCTCCACCTTGCAATCCATCACCAATGACTTCAACTCCACCAACGTGGGATCAAGGTCTTATTTGGATTTGACTTCTTCAACCAAAGAAGACTTAGAACCATCTATCATCACCGCACCTCTATGTTCAGCCTCATTCAATCTAACCCGCAATTGAGCTAACTGATGAACTTCTTTTGCCAATTCTTTCTTGCTATCATCAATATGAGCCACACTCTTCATGGACACCCGGCTTAAGGCATTGTCCACAACATTAGCTTTGCCAGGATGGTAATGCACACTCATTTCATAATCTTTAAGGAACTTCAAAAATCTCCTTTGCCTCAAATTTAGATCTCTTTGAATGAACATGTACTGAAGACTGTTATGGTCAGTGGACACGTCTACATGAACTCCAAATACTAATACCATATCATCAAAGCAAATACCACGACCGCTAATTCAAGATCATGGATGGGGTAATTATGCTCGTGCACCTTTAGTTGCCTAGAAGCATTCGCTATATTGCATCAAAACACACCCAAGATGATTCTTCAAGCATTATAATACACCACAAACCCTTCCAATGCTTCCAGTAGAGCCAAGATAGGAACGAACGTAAGCTTGTCCTTCAAACTTTGAAAACTCCTTTAACATCATCGGTGATGTGCTATCAAAATACAGCACTTTTGATGCATAAAACATGGAATTTCGTGTATTCTCAATGCGATGTTAGTAGGATTGATGTGTTTTTGTGTTTGTTTTGCAGGATTTTAGGGTTGGCATTGATTTTTGGAAAAATATGCAGGAGTTGCTGATTTTAAGATCCACGAGACCTTGTACAGGTAGTAGAATATTCTAGGGACCATGAAGGAGGTTTCGTGTGCGATTTCAATGAAGGTAGATTTTCTAAAGTTTGGTCTATGAACATGTAGATGAGTCGTTGAATACTTTATGAGTCGTAGATCAAGTGTTGTAGCCTGAGGATGAGAAAGTGAAGACTTGCAAAATTTCATCAGACAAAACCCCTTACAGGCTGTAGAGGGGTGTCTAGGAGCCAAGTCCAGAATTAAAGCAACAAAGAGTGAAAGCCCAACTAAAGGCTGTAAATCACTATGCGGCCCGTAGTGTACTCATGAAACGTGCCGACCCAGTTGCCCTACATTGTTTTGGATATGTAATTTAAATGTTATAAATAGATTTTTAGGTTATTTTTCTTAAGAGTTACTGAATTTATAGCAAGATATAGTGGATAAAAACGTTGGAGAGTTTGAGATACACTTGCACACTTTAATTTCATCTTCTAATTATTATCTTGTGATTCTCATTGAAGCTTGGATTTTCTTATGCTTAATGCAATTGTGTAAGTGCTCTATTATGTTATTCAAATTCATAAGTCTTGCATCTACACATACCATGAGTAGCTAAATCCACAACTAGGGTTGTGGGAACCCTCACGAACTAACAAGGTAAAACTGGATAATTTTCAATTCTTGAAAAGTGTGCATGCATGTATTAATTAATTCTCTTTGTTTTGCATGCTTTCTGGTGGTGGCCAACATTAGAACCCGCCTAGTATTACTGAATGGACCAAGGTAGTAATGAAGAGGAAAAGATATTAATTAATAGGATTTGATCAATGTTTCTCGTCTAATCAACTGAATTGGGCCAAGGGGAGGTTTTACTGGGACAATAGGTAAGGGTTAGTAATGTCACACTGTGGGGATGGACCAAATCACGTAGTCAACTTTGCCTCTCACCTAGACCAAAAGGTTTGGTAAACTTAACTTACCATTCTGCATAGGGAACACAATAACCTAGTTTCTCTCCATATTGGTTTAAACACGTGTTTTAATTTATTAGTTATTATCAAACCCCCCTCCCTTTTGGGAATAAGTTGGTTAATAAGCCAAATTGCAACATTGAATTCTTCTAAGTCTACTTTATTCTCTTGGATTCAACCCTAACCTTGGTTAGGTTCTATATATTGACAACAACCGCTTTAGTTTCAAAAAGTAGGTGTAGCTTGGGCGACATCAGTCGGTCCATAAAAATTTCACTTTCTTTTGTGTCAACTTTGTCAAGGGAGAAACAATTTAGGAGAAACCATTCACAAACCTCCGGTAGTAACCTGTCAAGCCCAAGAAACACATAATGTCCATTGGATTCAAGGGTCTAGGCCAATTTTTTATCACCTCCGTCTTCTTTGGATCTACTTTAATCCCTTCACCCAACACCACATGTCCCAAGAATCTGACTTCTTTCAACCAAAACTCGCATTTGTCAAACTTAACGAATAGTCTTTCTTCCCTCAATGTTTGCAACACTGCCCTTAGATTCTGTCACGCCCCAAAGTCCCGTAAGGGCTGACTAGCACCCATTGCCAATAAGGCTTGGGAGAACCAACCTGTATCTATGCGCTTTATATATATTTTATAAGAGATTTATACCTTTGGCATTCCTTTAAGAAGATAAACAGTGATAACAAGACAAAAGGAAATGTATATGACTAGGCCGTTGGGGCCACGATGTTTGAAATACGAGACATGACCACACTTTGATTTACCTAATCTACAAAGCCTCTAGATAAAGAAAGTATCTGACAAGGGTCAGGACAGGCCCCGCCTCAACTAACTATACAATGTAAACATATAAGCTCTAGATACCCACAAAGCCCGAAGCAACCTGGAGCTTGGTATCAGCAAATGGATGTCCAGTACTCCTACTGGGGAGATCTACTAGCACCTGTACCTGCAGCATGAAATAAAAGTCCCCCGTAAGGGACTTCAGTACGAGATAATGTACTGAATATGTAAGGCATGATATACTGTATGTGAAGTAATAGTTCAAATGAGAGCATGCACTGGTGCAAGATTAGAGACCACCTTTGGCTATACTTTGGAATCATGTACTTTATGTTTTTTATGTTACTTTACCTTTATTGTATAATCTGTACATAGTTGTAATACAAATGACCAACTGATTAGTGGTAAACTATATCAGGATTGTCCCTGGCTAGGTTCTTCCTTAACCCCTCGGGCTACCACCCGTGATAGGATCGTTCCTGGCTAGGTGATTCTTCCACCCCTCGGGCTACCACTCATCAATAAACAATATACTTTACCTTTTAATTACCTTTGAGATGGTTCTTTTAGTGGTCACAATATTGAAGATGTACGACTGTATATGTAGCATGTGACATATAGATAATCATACAAGACAATATGATAATGAAGAGTACGTTACACAAATAATGAAATGAGTATGAAATGGAACAACTCGTGAACTTTATTTAGTAACAAGAACCCATGTAACTTAGTATCCAAGCATGTATGCAGATTTGAAGGTGACTACGTACGGAAGCGTATGAACATGTACTAGAGTGTAGACACAGTTAATAGTGGTGTCAGAGTTGGTAGGTGCCTTTATGTGCCAAGGAAGGATCTATGTTTCATGCCAAACAATACGTAATCAAGTAGCCTTCGTTACTACCTTGAGATACTTTCCCTTCCTCCAAATACTTATCTAGACATAGTAGGTAATAAAACTAGCATTAGTAGCCAATAGACACACTTTGGTAGCCCAATCACATAACAAAACAATACACGGACAGCAAGCGGGTATTTATAATCTCGAGCATATTCTTTCAACCTTTACGCCCCTAATCATATTTTCTAACACACATTCACATATAAACATCATATACAGCCTGGTTTTGTGCCACAACAGTCTTACAATAGCCCACAAAGCACAACACATAACAATTCTACACAACCTAAAAATGGACAGCATAACGTTACCTTCCTTCGCTACATTTCAACATCGACAACTCCAAAACTATTCCAACCCTAACCAAACTATTCCAGCAACATTTAGACATAAAAATAGTACTAAAACAGTCTTATAACAGCACCCAAGAAGTCATGAAGGACGTGAGGTAATAAACTTCCATCCAACAGCCCACAAGTTCATACTAAGAACACAATTGCAATATCATATAAAGGACTCACTTTTGTGGATAGTAAAAGTGGTGAATCAGCCTTGTTACATTACTATAAAACCAACCTTGGTTAAATACATAAGTATATCCAAGTAACAAGAGAAAAACCTCTTAATTAACAAGCAAAATGGACAAGAATCCTTGGGATACATGCTGTCCAAAATTTCCAACATATGTGTGACTAGCTTGTTTCTTTGGTTTTCATAAACAAACCATGCTAAGTGCATATGTAGATTTACTTACCTTTAAACTCAAGGTTTAGAGATTATTTAGGGATCCTTGCAAGGTTTTGAAGCTTGTCTTTCACCCCTTTGAAAGAGAGCAAAGAATAACCAAGAAAGCAGATTTTTCTTGTCTAAGTTGAAATGAATTTAGTGTGCTATTTTTATCCCTTTTTAAAAGCTTCCTTGGCCGACCTTCTATAGCACTTTTGACCACACATTATTACATATTAAGGGGCTAGTGATGCAGCAGCTTGGCCCTCAAAAGTGGGCCTAAATGGGTTCCAAAGTTGATAGGCTTGGGCTGCCCATTTTCCAACTTTCTCTTAGTTATTTTTGGGCTCAAATGATCAAGTGGTTTATGATGTCTCTGGTCCCTTTTTATTATTCATCTTGGGATGAAAATAAAGTCCACTTATGATGCTGAAATGCGGGCTAAAGTTACACCCTTAACACAGACTTCATTCATAATTGAACTTGGACAAATTCTACATCGAGTCTCATCTCTATTTAGCTAGCAAATTAAGTTAAGCTACTAGCTTATTAAGTCCTACAAGCACCTCAATTCTCTCACTTCATTTAACGCCATGATCTCCTTAATTGACAAAAAAAACATATATACACTCAACCCTCTTAAGCGTTCGACGCACATACCACCCATTAACACGAGATTCAAGCACTTTTAAAAAATTGACGCTAATTTGACCAAACCATATCATGTTTCATTTGCATTGTACTAGTATTGTAAGGTGTGGGGTGTTACAGATTCTTGGCATGCTCCTCTTTACTCTGGGAATAAATCAAGATATTATTTATGAATACCACCATAAACATGTCAAGGTAAGGTTTAAAGACCCTATTCAGGAGGTCCAAAAATATCACCAAAGCATTGGTTAGGGTTAAGGACATCACCACAAAGTCGAAATGCCCATTTCCTGTCTGGAAGGTCATTTTGGGAATGACACACTCCCTCACCCTCTACTGATGATACCCGAACAAAAGGTTGAGCTTTGAGAAGTGACTAACCCCTTGAAGTTGATCAAATAAGTCATATATCCGGGGTAGGGGATACTTGTTCTTTTTGGTCACCTTATTAAGTTGCCGGTAGTCAATGCACATTCTAAGTGAGCCATATTTCTTCCTCACAAATAACAGCGGCACACACCCAAGGCAATTTACTAGGCCATATAAAAACTTTCTCCAACAAATCTTTCAATTGGTTCTTTAACTCCTTCAACTTCGTTGAGGCCATTCGGTAGGGAGGAATGGAAATGGATTGCGTATCGGGATAGATGTCTATATCGAAGTCTATTTCCCTTCCAGAAGGAATATCAAAAAATTCATCAGGAAAGACATCAAGAAATGCATTGACCACTGAGGCCGACTTGATAGAAGGGACTTTAGACTCAACATCCCTAACCTGCATAAGATGATAAATGCAACATTTGGAAATCAACCTTTGAGCCTTAAGATAAGAGATGAACCTACCCTTGACCACTAAATAATGACCTTCCCACTCAAGGATAGGTTCATTAGGGAATTGGAATCTAACCTTAAGAGTTCTACAATTAATAGTAGCATGATATGCATGTAACCAACCCATCCCGAGAATAATATCAAAATCCACCATGTCAAATTCAACAAACTCACAAGGTAAAACTTTAAGCAATAAAGACATTTGAGATCCCCCATAGACTCATTTAACAAGAATGGACTCACTGATGGGGGTATACACAACAAAAGGTTCACATAATAATTAGGGACATACCTGGAGCCTATTAGCAACAGAAGGAGTAATAAAAGAAAAAGTGTCTTTTAATCCAATAAAGCATACACATCAAAATCATAAACATATAACATACTGATAAAATCATCGGGTGTCTCATCAACTCCTATCTCCCTTGAAGAGCACAAAACTAATTATGATGTGGAGTGCCTCCTTGTTGGCCAACTTATACCCTTTGATCACCATGGGTAACTTGTCCTTAAGGATGACCATCTCTACCCTTGTTGAGTCAATCCACAATTTTGTGGCCCATTTTTCAACACTTGAAGCAAGCACCCCAATTCCTCAAACATGCGTCACCATGATTCCTCCCACATTTTGAACACGTCGGAAGAGTCATCCCACAATTGCCACCTTTAGTCTTAGGGTTGAGAGCCCTATCATTAGCAAATATTTATCCTTAGGCATTGGACGACCCTTGGACTTAGAATTTTGGCCTTGTTGGAAATGACCACCTTTTGGAATTTGTGGCGTTGTTAGAAACAATCCCCTTTGTACCTTGGAAGCCTCCATCAACTCGATCACTTTTGGACTCCCCATCCTTCTTTTCCTAAGCTTCTCCCCCTCAAGTTGTTCGACGTATGTCATAAGTTGAGATATATCCCTGTCTATGATAAGCATGGCAGTGTGACACACTTTATTGATCAAATCAAACACATTCGAAACAAACTTGTTCATTCTTGCCCTAGCATCAGCGACCAAGTAAGGAGTATACTTTGACACATCATTGAACTTAAGGGAATTATCCCTAACACTCATAGAACCTTGCTTGATGTCCTTGAACTCTGTCGTCTTCACTTCCCATAGTTTTATTGGTAAGAAGCAATCAAGGAAAGCAAACTTTGAACTCTTCACAAGGAATGGGCTCATCATCTGCCCTTTTATTTTCCATTGGTTGTACCACATTTGAGCTAGGACTTTTAAGTTGGTAGGCCACTAATTCCCATTTCTTTTTTGAGATTACCCCCATAATAGCCAAGAATTTATGCACTTTGTTGATAAACTCTTGGGGGTGTTCTTCCACCGGGGGATTCATCCTTACAAAATCCCTCACTCTTGAAGCTAGATTCAGAGTATGATGAGCTTAAACTCCTTCGTTGGCCATGGAAAGTAACCATATGCCAATATTTGACATGAGTAACCACTTCTCTTTCTGCTTGGGAAACTTGTGGAGCTAGAGGGACCGTTATTCCATCAGGAGTGAGAGCTCTTTGCGCTATTCATCTTGGTGGAATGATCTAGAAGATCAAAGACCACCCATTATAAATAGTAAACCTCACTTCAAATATAAAGCATGACATAGAGTATGAAAAAGTGATTCATTTCCTAAAATGCCTCATAGCCTCTTATTCATAGTTGTGGCGCGTTTCACAACTATGAACAAGACTCTAATTAATGCAGTTTGTTGAACTTCTGAGGATCATTTACAACCCTAGTGCTCTGATACCAAGCTTGTCACTACCCAAGCCTAGGGCCTAAATAGGACATGGTGAATGGGGAACCCAAAGGGACCCAAACAAGCCTCTTTAGCATACATGGCATATCCTTGGTTTATGGAAACATAATTAAACAACGATCAAGTAACAAATAATTTCTAAGGGGAAACAGGACTTTGGAATCATTCTATGTGGATGTTGTAGGGAAAAGGATTAGCATGAATCACATAGAAATTAAGTCTAAGGAGCAGGTAAGTATGACTCACGCTATGGGGAGAAATAGGGATTTAGGACACATATCTCATCATCAACATACAACTAGCATATAAAAGAATAAGGACTAAGGGAAACCTTCAATAATTACAAAAGCATAATGAGTCAAGCTAACAACATACATAACCATAACCATGTCCAACAATACCTCTAATCATGAATAGAATGGGGGCTAAGACACTTCCTGGGCTCACCTTTAATAGATGGAATCCAAAAGGAAATAGACAATTTTTCATAGAGAATGAAAGTAAATAGGTATTGCCCTCAGATGTAGAGGACTCACCAATAGAAAATCTCAAAACGAATCGCTTAGACATGTGGAGGAGGAGGATCGAATAGAGCTCCGGTCCCTACATGCTTAGATCAGTAGGCAAAAGTATGCATTAGTACATTTGAATGTAGTATATATGTGGGATGCAAATGCAAAAGGAAAACATAATCTTTAAATAAATAATATCCATAATCATACTCAACGGCTATAGGCTCAATATGACGTTGATGATAAATTCTTAGTGAAGACATGCATGAAAGATGACTAAATCACATAACATATCATACATAGGTGGGAACGAACCATAACCAACATGTAAGACCAAGCGAGCTACTACTTGGAATCCCAATGTTCACTCCACATTGGACAAGGAGTGGTCTACTTTTCCAAGGTAGAGCAAACACTAACCTTACGGCATGGCCTTTTCAAAAAGTGCCATCACTTTATAGCATGGACTTTTTGGTAGGTTTCACATGCTATCCTTAAGTTATGGCATAGCCTCTTTAATAGGTTCAAAAAATATCCTTACCTTACAACATTGAATTTTCAGTAGGTAAAAACCCTATTTACAATATTGAATTTAGGAAAAGTTGATTTTATCCTCTTTAAAATCTTGACAGACAGGATCACAAGACCCTGTTTACGGGCCATGGTCCTTTCTATGGGTCGTAAGAATGGGGTTTTGTCTGATAGAATTTAGAATCCTTAAAAACTACCTCTAGTCGTAAACCTATGACATGAATTATGACTCATAAGTCTAAGTATGGGCGATCTGATAACTCGTACCTCCCATCTCAGAAAACTATGTTTTTACTAAGTCTGGCGTTCATTCCACGAGCACAAGTTATGGTTTGTGTATTATGTTATGATCCGTGAATTACTTCATACATAGATGGTCCTCCAAACTTGAGCTACTAGAAATTCAAACTTAGGTCCCATGAGCTGATGTACGACTCATACATCATCATACGGCCCATAAGACCCCTCATGGGAACCACGGTTACTCAGAAAATTTTCAAAACTCATTTCCTTGGCACATTTCATGCTTTCCATAGGTTGCACCTTACATGTAACATCCCTAAATTCCTCATAGACACTTGCTTATAAGTGTGGCGTACAACACACGCATAAGAAAAACTCTACTAGTCACGGCATTGTGGATGACTTGGGATACAACCTTCTTTGATATGATGTCTTTCACACCCCAAAAGGAGAGGAGGCGACTGGCAGTCAATATCATCATGGGTCGAGTAGCCACTAAATATGTTAGATAACTAGAGGGGTCCGAAAGATTGAGCAACATTACATCTGAAAAACTAAGCCTGGACTGTTTAGGTCAAGACCTGGTCAATAATAAGTCATATACACCAAGGTAGATAAGTTAAAATGATAAAGCACTTGCTAATCGACAAGGTTGTGAATACTTCATATTATCTTCATGTAAAAGAGTTCATATAATCATCATTAATTACCATAACTTGAGATATTATAAAGGAGAAAGAGAAGAATAGTTGATCTTGTGGAGGAAAGGTCTCCACAATCAAAATCCGCATACCTTTATATGATTTTAATGGAGGAATTGAAGGATAAGAATTTGAAACCCTAGATTGACCTTCTTGCTTGAAAAACTTGAGAGTGTTTGGGAATTAAAGTATTTTGGAATGGGGTGGAATGGAGTGAATTAGGGTTGTGAGGACTGATAAGAGGCCTCTTAAGGGTCAAAATGACATAGTATAAGCATTAGACAATAGGACATATCAAATTTTCCCTCCTTAAAATTCTATCGGACAGGACAACGAGACCCCATTTATGGGCCTGGTCTAACTTATGGGCAATAGATAAGGGTGTCGTCTAATTCTATCTCAGACTCTCAAAAACTTTTCTCTAATACACATTCTACGACTACACTTATAGTTCGTCAGTCATTTTATGGGCCGTCTAATAAGTCATACACCCCACTTCAGAAATTATCATTTTCACTAAGTCTGACCTTCAATTCACGAGCATCACTTATGGCCCGTGGAACCACTTATGGCTCATAAGACCCCTCGTAACAACTAATACTCAAAAAATTTCTAGAACTTATTTCTTACACTTTTCATACTTCTCACAAGTGGGGCCTCACAATATCTCCCCCTCAGGAACATTCATCCCTGAACGTTGCTAAGGTAAGCTCTAAAGAACGGATACATGCATCATATGTCATATGCAACATATGCACCATGAAAATCTTAAATTATGCTTCAATTAACATTTACAATGCAACCTCAAAATCACATAACTATGTATAGATGACATGAACAATGATATGCAAGGAAATGAGGTTCTTAGTTGGAATAAGTCATAGTACCCCAAGCTTGAGTAGAATGGAAGAGATAGGGGTATCACTTCTTCATATCCGCTTTGACTTCCTAAGTGGCACCTTCGACTTGTTTGTTCCTCCAAAGGACCTTGATGGAGGGTACATCTTTGTTCCTCAACAGCTTAACTTGCCTATCAAATATTTCTATTGGGACTCCCTCATATGTGAAGTTCTCTTTAACATTCACCACCTCTTAGGGCACAATGAAATTAGGGTCCGCGATACACTTACTCAACATGCAGACATGGAAAATCAGATGAATCATACTCATTTTCATGGGCAAACTCTAACTCATATGCGACTTACCAGCATGCCTCAGAATCCGATAAGGCCTGACATACCTAGGGATTAATTTTCTTTTCTGGACAAATTGAACCACGCCCTTCATTTGTGACTCCATTCCTTGCTAATAAATTTCATACATGTCCCAAAGTCCTCCATGAGTCCTAGGAAGGAAGTAACCCCATCGAAGAGTCCACTATTGCTTGAAGAGTTTATTAAAATTGTCCCATCTCTATTTTTCATAAAGTGGCCTCTTGTGATTTAGTGGAGCTTTCCATGGTAGACTATGATGTCATTCTTGGGATGGATTAATTGCATGCCTCGTATGGCTCTATTGTAGAACCCGTGGAGTCATTTTCTAATTCCCAAATGAGCCTATAATTGAGTGGGAGGGTAGTAACTCTTCATGGAGGGGTTGGTTCATTTCTTTCTTAACGTCCTGGAAAATGATTTCAAAAGGGTGCATCTATTATCTAGCAAGAGTATAATATGTCACTTATAAAGTTCCTTCCCTTTAGTTAGTCTCCATTGCTAATTAGCTTTTCGATGTCTTTCAAGAGGAGTTATCGGTGTTCCTTCCTAAAGGGAAATAGACTTTGCCATAGAGCTCCTACCCGATATTCAACCTATTTCAATCCCTGCATATAGAATGGCTATTATGGAGTTGAAGGAGCTAAAAGAGCAATTGAAGGATTTGTTGGAGAAAGGTTTTATTAGACCTAGTCGACCTCGATGAGTCACTCCATATGTGTATAAACTATCGAAAACTTAATAAGGTCATCATCAAGAATAACTATCCCCTTCCAAGGGCAGATGATTTGTTTGATTAATTGCAAGGGGCTACACACTTCTCCAAAGTTGACTTAAGATCGAGTAACACCAATTAAGGGTAAGAGAGGGTGACATTCCCAAGACGACCTTTCAAACTAGGTATGGTCACTTTGAGTTTGTAGTGATGTCATTTGGTCTCACTAATACCCCGATTATATTTATGGACCTTATGAATAGGATGTTCAAATCCTACCTTAATATATTCATTATGTTCATTGATGACACACTAATCTACTTCCGAGCTAAGGAAGAGCACATAGAGCATTTGAGGGTGGTACTGCAAACCCTCAGGAGCAAAAGATTTATGAAAATTTGACCAGTGTGAGTTTTGGCTAGATGACGTTGCCTTCCTTGGTCATGTGGTATCACATGATGATATTAAAGTTGATCCTAAGAAGACTGAGGCGGTGAGAACTTGGCCAAGGTCATTGACTTCTACTAACATAAGGAGTTTCTTGGGCTTATCTGGTTAATATTGAAGGTTTGTGCAAGATTTCTTTTCCATTTCATTCCCACTTACCAAGTTGACTCAAAAGAAAGCAAAGTTTGTGTGGATGGATAAATGCGAGAAAAACTTCCAAACCTTGAAGGATTGACTATCTTCATCTCTAATATTAACATTGCAGATGGAAATGATGGAGTCATAATGTACTGTGATGCATCAAGGGTTGGGTAAGGGTGTGCGCTAATGCAAAATAATAAGGTGATTGGTTATGCTTCTAGGCAATTGAAAGTATAGAGAAAAATTACCTGACTCATGATCTTGAGCTTGAGGCGGTGGTGTTTGCCTTGAAGATTTAGCAACATTATCTATATGGGGTTCATGTGGATGTCTTCACCGACCACAAGAGCCTCCAACATGTGTTCACCCAAAGGGATCTCAATTTGAAGCAGAGAAGATGGTTAGAGCTCCTTAAAGATTATGATATGAGTGGGAACTATCACCTGGAAAAAGCCAATGTGGTGGCCAATGCCCTTAGTAGAATCTCCATGGGTAGTGTGTCTCACTTTGAAATGATGGAAAAAGGGAGTTGGTCAAAGATGTTCATAGGTTAGCTAGATTGGGAATGAGGTTAAGTGAATTCGGAGATGGTGGTGCAATGATGCTTCATGGGTCCAAATCATCCTTGATTGATGATGTTAAGGCAACATGGATGTTGCCCAAGTTACACTTTATTTTTAGAAGATAAAGTTGTAGCTGTCAAGACATAGAACCTAAACCTATAGGGAATATATAGACTCAAGAGAATTCACAAATTGCAATTCGAGTGGTTAACCAACTTGCTTCCCCAAAGGAGGGGCATTTACAATAATCAGTGAGAAATATAACTAAACTAACTATCACACGAGAAAAATTAATATGGAGAGAAACTAGGGTATTATGTTCCCTATGATTCCCCAACTCAGTATTAATGGATAACCTAATTTTTTTTCTAGTGTATAACATGCAGGATGGTAAGTTATGTTGACCAAACCCTTTGGTCAAAGGTGAGAGGTGAATTTCACTATGCGACTTGCCCATTTCCATAGTGTGCATTACTAATACTTACCTCCTGTTAATTAATCTCTTTTCCTATTCATTACTATCTTGGTCCAGTCAGTAACACTAGGGGGTTCTGATGTTGGCCACCACTAGAAAACAAGCAAAATGAAGAGATTTATTTAATACATGCATATACACCTTCCAAGAATCATGAATTATCCAATTTTACTTTGTTAGTTCTTCATGGATCCCATAACCGTAGTTGTGGATTTAGCTACACATACTATGTGTAGATGCAAGAATTATAAATTGAGAGGACATAATTGAACACTTACACAAAAAAATTAAGAACAAGCAAATCCCACTTCAATAAGCATCACAAGCTTAAAGATGAAATTCTAACACAAGTGTTCCCAAAGACTCTCTAAGATGATCTTACAAGTTTCTCTCTCTAAACATTGAGTTATCTAAGTACTAGGAGAAAACGTCTAAAAAATAGCCTAAAAAACATATTTATAATAATTAAAATTCACGTCCTAAGCAAAATAGGTGAACATGTCGGCATGTCGTATGAAAATTGTTTATGGGTTGTACTACATTCCACGGCCCGTAATTGGGGTCTCGTATTCAGCTGCTAAAAATTTGGACTTCAACTCTATGACACCCTTCTATGACTCGTAAAGTCATTTATGACCCGTAAAGGGGGTTTCATTTGATGAAATTCCTAAAAGTGCAAGTCTCAGATCCCCGGGACAATAAAATCTTCTACGACTTGTAAAACCATCTATGGCTCGTCTACATGTTTACAGAATAAACTTCAAAAAATAGCCCCTTACTAGAATTGTTCACAAAAACACCCTACGGCCCGTAGAATGATCTACGGACCATAAAGTGTCTCGTATAACAGCAAAAAATCAATAACTTCAACAATTTTTCCAAATCAAGGCCAACCTGTAATCCTACAAATATAAACACAAAAACACATAAAACCAACTAATATCGCATTGAGAACACACAAAATTACAAGTTTTAAGTATCAAAAGTATTGTATTTTGGCAGCACATCAACACCCTCAACTTAAAATTATTGCTTGTCCTCAAGCAACGGACTCAATCTCTATTGATAATACAATAACACACAAACCTCAACCCAATGGCATACATCACATAAATCTTAGACTCAGACACCCATACCAACTTTTCAAAATAGGATCAGATAGATATCAAGTAAACCAATATAAACTAGTGCATATGACAAAACAACTATGACAAGCAAGGTACTATCAACAGTCCACAATCACTGAACAAGTCTAGTGCTAACAATGCAATACAAGTGCCCACACAGAAAGAAGTCTCATATCTGTCAGTCAATAATGTTTTCATCTTTAACCTTGGGACTATGCAAGATCACTCACTCTCACAAAACATATTCATGCGTAATGTCTAATATCATAGGCTTTCCCCTATACTCATGACCCAGATCTTCAACTAACTGGACTAGGATCACTTTAGGACTTTCTAGGCTTGTAATATAGGCTCAGGGGGCTTTGGTATGATATTATAGAAAAATAGTGACTAAAGGCCCTCCTTGACACTGCATTTATCCGCATATCTACCCTACCAACTCTGTTATTTTCACCTTGTTCTCCTTTTTTCCTATTTCAAGCTTTTTTGGGTGCTTTCTTTTCATTTTTTTAGCTTTTTGCCTTGTTTTTACACTTCGTTTTGGTTCTTAGCTTACACTAAGGCATCACTTTTTTTTCTTTCACCCGATACATGATTTCTATTTTTCTCCATATCACTAACTCAACCCCTTAGTTTTGTGTTTCACCCTTACACCAACCACCCACACCTTAGGTTTTTGGCCTGTGTTGAGATGCACAATATTCGTCCTCAGAACCATGCCACTTTTGGTAGCCACCCTCAACTTAGGCTTTTTGTCTCAGTCATGGTGCACATTGTTCAAGGAAGGACCAAGGACAATTTCAAAATTTT
>JAPFFP010113315.1:0-18410 GCA_026153255.1 Solanum medicagineum | reverse complement strand
ATGCCTTAGTTGTAAGCTAAAAAGCAAAATGAAGTGTAGAAACAAGGCAAAAAGGTGAAAAATGAAAAGAAAGCACCTACAAAAGATTGAAATATGAAAAAGGGAGAACAAGGAGAAAATAACAGAGTTGGTAGGGCAAAACTGTAGGAAAACCCAGTGTCAAGGAGGGCCTTTAGTCACTATTTCCCATAATATCATACCAAAGCCCCCTGAGCCTATGTTACAAGCCTAGAAAGACCTAAAGTGATCCTAGTCCAGTTGGTTGAAGGTCTGAGTCATTAGTATAGGGGAAATCCTATGGTATTAGACATTATGCATGAATATATGTTGTGAGAGTGAGTGATTTTGTATACTCACAAGGTTAAAACATGAAAACATCATTGATTGTCAAATATGGGACTTCTTTCTGTGTAGGCACTTGCATTGCATTGTTAATACTAGACTTGTTCAGTGATTGTGGAATTATTGATAGTACCTTGCTTGTTATAGTTGTATTTTCACATGCACCGGGTTGTATTGGCTTGCTAGATAGCTACCTGATCCTATTTTGAAAAGTTGGTATGGGTGCCTAAGTCTAAGATCTATGTGATGTATGCCATTGGGTTAAGGTCTATGTGTTATTGTATTACCTATTTAAATTGAGTTTGCCTCTTCAGGACAAACAACAATTTTAAGTTGAGGGTGTTGATGTGATGCTAAAATACAACACTTTTGATGCTTAAAACTTGGAATTTTGTGTGTTCTCAATGTGATGTTAGTTGGTTTTATATGTTTTTGTGTTTATGTTTGTAGGATTACAAGTTGTCCTTGATTTTAGGAAAAGTTGCAGATGTTGCTGAGTTTTTTCTGTTATACGAGACCTTTAATAGGCTGTAGACCATTCTACGAGCCGTAGAGTGGTTTCGTAGACAATTCCAGTGAGAGGTTGTTTTCTTAAGTTCATTCTACGAACATGTAGATGAGCCATAGAGAGGTTTACGAGTGGTAGAAGATGGTTCGTGCCCTGAGGATCAGAGATTTGGACTTTCAAGAATTTCACTAGACAAAAGCCCATATCACTTTACGAGTCTAGAGGGGTGTCGTAGAGTTGAAGTCCAAATTTTCAGCAGTTGAGTACGAGATCCCGATAACGAGCCATGGAATGCAATATGGCCCCGTAAAAACCTTTCGTATGGCGTGCCAACTAGTTTTCCTATTTTATTTAGGACTTGAATTTTAATTATTATAAATACGTTTCTTAGGTTATCTTTCAGAAGTTTTCACCTAGTACTCAAAGAACTCAATATTTTGGGAGAGAAAATTATAAGATCATATTGGAGAGTCTTTGAGAACACTTGCGATTTAATTTTACCTTTAAGCTTGTGATTCTTATTGAAGTTGGATTTTGCTTGTTCTTAATTCTATTGTGTAAGTGTTCAAGTATGTCTTCTCAATTCATAATTCTTACATCTACACGTAGCATAAGTTGGGTTTTGCTTGTTCTTAATTCTATTGTATAAGTGTTCAATTATGTCTTCTCAATTCATAACTCTCACATCTACACATAGCATGAGTAGCTAAATCCACAACTAGGGTTGTGGGAACCATTAACTCTTTTTGTTCTGTATGTTTTAATGGTGGCTTACATTAGAACCCGCCCAGTGTTACTGACTGGACCAAGGTAGTAATGAATAGAAAAAGAGATTAATTAATAGGATTCAATTTATGTGTTCTCGTCTAATCAACCAAACTGGGCCAAGGGGAGGTTGTACTGGGACTAATAGGTAATGTTTAGAAATGCACACTATGGAGATGGCTCAAGTCGCATAGTGAAATTCACCTCTCACCATTGACCAAAGGGCTTAATGAACATAAATTACTGTCCTGCATGCTATACACTAGAAAAGAATTAGGTTATCATGGGGAACACAATACCCTAGTTTCTCTCCATTATTGACTTTTCTTTTGAGATAGTTAGTTTAGTTTTATTTCTCATTGATTATTGCAAACCCCCTCCCCCTTTAGGGAAGTAAGTTGGTTAACTATTCGGATTGCAGATTGGTGAATTCTCATGAGTCTACCTATTCCCTGTGGGTTCGACCCTAACATTTGTTAGTTCAATTTCTTGACAGCGACTGCTTTATCCTCTAAAAAAGAGATATAACTTGGGAGACATCACCCCTTGCTTCAAGTTAATGAAATCTTGGACCTTTGCCTCCCTAAGATCAATGGCGAAGAACCATTCTAGGAAGGCACACTTAAAATTCCTCCCGATCAATGGGACCCGGTTCTTGACCTCTCTCATCAGCCCACAACTCATACCAAACCTTGGCGAATCCCTTAAGCTGGTAAGCCACAAACTTGACTTTATCCTCTGACGTCACACCCATCACCACAACGACCCGGTAAGATTCATTTTCAAACTCCATAGGTTCCTCATCCGCCCTTAACCCATGAAATCCCAGCAGATTCATCCGCATGAAGTCATGGACTCTGGCTGCTGGGGTAAGCATTGCTATCTCCCTGTTGGGTTGCTTAGCCAACACTTAGAATAACACCGTGAAAACATGAGACACTCTCTCGTCCTGCTAGAGTGGAGGGACTTGCTGGTCCAGAGTGCCTCATTGGTCGGGAGCTCTTCGGGGCGGCATAATCTAGAAAGAAGCAAAAGCTCATCCTTAGTTAGCGAAAAATCTTACTCAACTCTGAGATACGATATTGAATAAGAGAGAAGGGAGGACTTTCCTAAACTGTCTTATAGCCTCTCATTCAAGAGAGTAGCGTGCGTCACAACCTTGAACGAGACTCTATGTTATGGGGTATGCATGGACATTTGAAGAACATTTTAAAACTTCGTGCTCTGATATCAACTTTGTAATGGTCTAACCTAGGGGTCCTAGTCATAACACGGCGAATAAGATGTCTGGTGGCACCTCACCCAAGTCATCTAAGAATCTCAAGCTTCATAGGTAATAAATAGAATCATAATATGGAGAAGACATGAGCGGAAAGGGGCTATGGGATTTTGAACAATGAAGTAATATTAAAATAGTGGAAATAGAAAATTCATTACTTGTCCATACGCATACAAACTACATTATAGATCGATGGGACCGATAATAGATAGTCTCCATCAATAGAAAGAATTCTAGACAATACAATGCTAAAATAAGTGCCTCAAGGGCTACAAAACATTGTTTCAAATAAAACTAAATACAAGCTAGAAGGAAATGGTGGAGGAGTCCCGATCTAAGGGCTCACCACAACAGTAGAGCTAGTCTTGAGTGCCTAATACTAGCCACGAGCTAGTGGAGGAGTACCTATCCCTATAGGGTTAAATCATACAAGCAAATATGCATTAGTATGTTTGAATACTGAGTATGTGAGATGCCATGTATGGATGAAATTGTGATGCCATCATAACTAAACATAACACATAAGTATACATATGGTTAATGAGACATGAAATGGGATTAGACATGCATAAGGAGTACAGCTCTGACCAATATGAGACAATGCACATTTAGAACATGAATTCAAGACATATCATGGAATCACATAAACTTATGGGAATAGACATAACCGACAGTAAGACCATCTGAGCTACTATATGGAATCCAATGAACTCTTTCCATTGGAAAAAGAGCAATCTACTTGCCAAGGTAGATATCAAAAACTTAGTATCTTTCATAACTTTGAGGCCTATGTGGATCCACTAGCCTAGCCTACAACGCTCCTATTGTGGCACATAGTTAGGGACATTGAGATTTAGCTTCAAGGGGGTCATGCCTCAACTAATGAGATGAATCTCAATCTCAAGTCTTCTCGGTGCTAAGTCATCCCACAGAATCTTTAAACGTAACTTAAAATCACTAAGTATAAATCAATAGGAGTAGCTCAAACTTGAGAATCTCTCTTAAATATCATTTAGGGCAATCATAACATTACACAATTCTTTGGGAAAACTTAACTTGAAGCTTCTTCATAAATGCCTTATTCATAGTCATAATTCATAAGGACTTCCATTGAAAAATAAGATGAGCTTGTTTGATGCATGGAACAATCATAAATCACATTAAGTCCTAGGAAATTTCTTTTAAAAGGGACATCAAAATCATCCAACCTCAATTATACCAAAACCCATCTTAGAATCAAGACCACACTTCAAAATATATGTACATTTACTTAACAAAATAGTCATTGAACTTTAGGAATATCATATAAATAGCATAGGCACCATAAAATTATCATAAGCATGCATTAAAACTTAAGAACTTAAAGAAAAGGTAAAATGCATAATAAGGAACTTTATGGGTGAAAGGATACCGATAAATAAACACACATACCTGAGAACTAGAGAGAATCGGAGTTGAAGTCTTGAAGAGGGCACTTAGGAAACTCTAGCCTTGTTCTTGAGAGTTCTTGCCTTAGGAAATTTGGAATTAAAGGAATGAAAGAATGAGGGGTATTTCTAGGGCTTGAAGACTAATATAGGTCCCCCTTTTCATCCCCCAAATATTGTAGTTTAGGAATAAAATTATAAAAAGTGACCAAACTACCCTTAAATTAAAACTACCTGAATCCATCTATGGAACCCCGACTACGGGTTGTAGATGGTTTTATGGGTCGTAGACCCTTTTTGTCTGATGGCTCACCTGAGAACCCTGAAAGATGGCCTTTGCTGAATTGGGGATTACGACAAATAGGATGGGTTGTGCTATTTTCTATGGGTCGTGGTTGGACTCGTAAAGCCCTTCCACACTTAGCCAAATTCTCACTTTGTATCTGACCCTTTTTTACGAGACCTTGAGAGTCGTATAGTATTTTACGGGGCATCTGATAAGTCATGGATTAACTTTCTATAAACTTCAAATTTCCTCATGTTTGGAATCCCATTTACGAACCATTCGACGGGCCATAGAAAATTCCACGGGTCGTAGACTGTCACATGAACTAGGTCCCCAGTCATTTTTCAGGTCAACTTTTCTACACTCAGGGCTCCTAAACTGAAGGTTGTTACAGAATATATATCCATTACCAAAGATGGATATTTTATTTAATAAGTTACAAGGGGCTACTCATTTCTCCAAAATTGGTCTTTGTTCCAGTTATTATCAATTGAGAGTGAGGGAATGTGATAATTCCAAGATATTTTTTCAAACAAGGTATGGTAACTTTGAATTTGTGGCTATGTCACTTTGAATGCTCTAGTGGTGTTTATAGACCTTAAAAATTGGGTGTTCAAACCATATATTGGTGCTTTTATAATGGTCTTGATAGATCATATTCTGATTTACTCCTGTAGTGAGGACGAGCATATGGATCATTTAAGGGTTGTGTTACTGACTCTACGGGATATACAGTTGTTTGAGAAATTCAGTAAGTGTTAGTTTTGGTTGAAGGAGGTGGTCTTTCTTTGTCATATGGTATCTGGTGATGGTATTAAGGTTGACCCAAAGAAGACTGAAGTGGTAAGGATTTGGCCTAGACTATTGTCTATTTCGAATATTAGCAATTTTCTGGGTTTGACTGGGCATTATCAAAGGTTTGTTGAGGGATTTTCATCAATTGTTGCACCTTTGACCAAGTTTACTCAAAAGAAGGCAAAGTTCCAATGGTCGGATGAGTGTGAATTTTTAGACCTTGAAGGATCATCTTACATTGACTCCTATTTTAACACTACTAGTAGGTTTGGTTGGGTTTGTGGTGTATTGTGATGATTTTTATGTTCGTTTGGGGTGTGTTCTAATGTAAAATGGTAAGGTCATTGAATACGCTTTGAGCAACTACAAATGCATGAACGAAATTACCTAATCCATGATCTTGAGTTAGCACTTGTGGTGTTTGCTTTGAAGATTTCGCATCATTATCTCTATGGGGTTCATGTTGATGTAGTCATTGACCACAAGAGTTTGCATACGTGTTCAGTCATAGAGATCTAAACTTGAGCAAAGGAGATGACTTGAGGTCCTTAAGGATTATGACATGCGTGTGCAATATCATACATGCAAGGCAAATATTATAGTTGATGCTTTTAGTACTCTCAATGGGTAGTGGTGTTCCATATGGATGAGGCCAAGAAGGAGTTGGTGAAGGATATGCACCTTTGGCATGTTTGGGAGTTGAGTTGAGTGACTCTAACGAGGATAGAATCAACGTACAAAATAGGGCCGAATCTTTTGTCATAGTTGATGTTAAGGCAAAACAGGCCTTAGACCCGTCATTGGTTAAGCTGAAGAAGTTAGTTAGAGAGGAAGATAGAGGGTTTCTCCTGAGGGGGAGATGGTGTGCTTCACTACCAAGACCAGTTTGTGTTCCAAATGTCAGTGGCTTAAAGGAAGTGATTTTGAGAGAAACCCAAAACTCCCCATAACTCCCCATATTCCATACATTCTGGATCCACCAAAATGTATCGAGATCTAAAGGAAGTGTATTAGTGGAATGGTTTGAAAAATGATACAACCAAGTTTATGGTGGAGTGACCTAACTGTCAACAGATGAAGGTGGAACATCAAAGGCCTGGTAGCCTAGCTCAAGACAAAGAAATCCCCACTTAGTAGTGGGAAGACGTGAATATGGAACTTATGACAAGTTTGCCCCATACTCAAAAGCAACATGACTCCATTTAGGTGATTGTGGATAGAATGATCAAGTTGGCTCATTTTCTACAGGTCAAGAATACTTTTATTGTCAAGAATTATGCTAAATTATTCATTCAATAGTTGGTGAGATTGCATGTTGTGCCATTGTCTATCATATCAAAACATGGTTCCCAATTCACTTATCATTTTTGGAGGTGTTTTAGAAGGAACTTGGTACCAAGGTGAAGTTGAGTACCACTTTTCATCCTCAAATCAATGGGTAGTCCGAAAGACCAATTTAGACCCTAAATGACATGCTGAGGGCTTGTGTGTTAGAACTTAAGGGTAATTGAGATGATTATCTACCACCTATTAAGTTTGCTTACAACAACAGTTATCATGCTAGCGTTGAGATGGCACCATTTAAGGCTTTGTGCGGAAGGAGATATACATCCCCAGTGGGTTGGTTGGTTTGAAATTTGTGAGATGGCTTTGATCGATTCTAATTTGGTATTGGATGTTATGGAAAAGGTGAATTTGATAAGAGAAAAGTTGAAAATAGTTCAAAGTCATCAAAAGTCATATTCTCATATTAGGAGGGGAGACCTCGAGTTTCACGTAGGAGATTGGGTGTATGTGAAGGTTTCACTCATGAAGGGTGTGATATGGCTTGATAAAACGGGCAAATTGAGCCCTGGTTTGTAAGCCCTTATAAGGTGTTAGAATGAGTTGGTAAGATATCTTATAGATTGGACTTGCTATTGGAAATGGCTACGATTCACCCGGTGTTTCATGTGTCCATATTGAGGAAGTTCGTTTGTGATTCAAGCTCTATTGTGCCTTTGGAAAGCGTTAAAGTAGAAGAAAACTTGACCCATGAAGAAGTCCCAATTGAGATTTTGGACCGACAGATGAAAAGGCTACATACAAGGAAGCTGGATCAATTAAAGTCCTTTGGAGGAACCAACATATTGAGAGTGCTACATGGGAATCGAAATTGGATATGATGCGACGATAACCTTATCTATTTTATTCTACACAAGTCTAAGGTAACAGGTTCTTCATACTCAAATGGTCTGAATTTTTTCATTTTTGCATTTCCATGTCTTAACATGCATGCATACTGATGAAATTGATTATAAATGATGTTTATAACAAAGGTTGGAAGGTTTTATGGTTTTGATGTTAGATTTGCTTTTTTGCACTTATGTTAGGTTGTTGATATTCATTTTGCTCTACTCAAGCTAACTCTTATCTCATTCGAGGGCGACTGCTCCTAATAGAAAGATAATGTAAGGATCTAAGCTTCATGAAATCGAATTAAGGCTTGAAAATACATTTTTAGAATTTTGGACTAGGGTACCTGTCAAGATACCCTTCACGGACAGTAGGTGCCCACCGCTGCCCGTGAAGGGAAGGAGGTCATGGAGAGTGCCTTGGTGACAAATGTGAGCTTCCCTAGAAGGGGTGCATACCACAAGACCCTTCACGGGTCGTGGTGCACACCACACCTTGTGAAGGGGTCCATGGTGGGTTTACTGCCTAGGCCTCCCTCCCCTTGCAACTCCACAGACCACAACATGAGTCGTGATTCACTTCACAAATGGTGAAGTGTGTCTTGAAGTGTTGTCTAGTTTTCTAAGGTGTTTTCGTAAGGGTATTTAGGTCCTTTCCCTAATTCCTAATCTTTTTGTGGACATCTTTAGACTAAATTACCCTTCTAATGATATACTAACCTATCCTAACGACTTTAAGTCACTCCTCACACTTAGCTTCAAGATCAGTCTTCCAAAAGCACTCTCAAATCTACTCTTAAGCTCAAGTGAAGATTTCTTTAAGGGACCTTGAAGTTTCAAGCCAATACATCCTTAAATCTTCAATACACCTTATGGTATGTGGGATTCATCCAGTGTACCTTTCACCCATGGAGACCAACCTATTCTCTCACTACTTCATCTAATTTCAAGCATGACCAAACTAGGGTTTTCATGACTTTGATTCAAATTCTATACTATGACATGAATTACTTTTATATGATGGATTTTCATGAATTACTTCCAATTCACTTGAATTACATGATTTATATGAGATTCTTCACTTATGCTATGATGACAATGGAAACCATGCATGGGTAACTTGAATTATGACTCAAATGGTCTTCAATTAAATGATTATGCATGTATTTACTCAATTATTAGGATTTTGAATTTGATGCTTATGGACATGCCATACTCTTGTATCTCATCACATGATCATGCATAAATATGGTTTTCAAACAAGCTTATGGTTATGAATAGGGGATTTAGGACTTTGAGGTGGACCTAGGGTCCCGAAGGGAGGTTTAATATTTTGAAGAGCGACCTAGTACCTAGTATTGTATGGATAAGGTATTTAAGACCTTGAGGTTGACCTGGGGTCCTTCCAAAAGGTGACTTAGGATCCTAGTATGAAATGAGTTAGTCTTATGCACAATGATTTGAACTATGAGACTATGATCAAGTTTATGATGATGATATACAAGTATTAATTATGATTACGTATGATGACTTATGATGATTTATGACAAGAATGACTATATGTATGTACTATGTATTTAGAGGAGCTTGATAAATTCCATTGTCACATAACTATGTGCCACCGTAGGAATGATAATATTTCGCAATATGAGTTGCTAGTGGATCTATGTAACTTATGATATGACATCTAGAGTCCTACCTTGGCAAGTAGCTTCCCCTTTTTTTGATATAGGGGAAACACCAAGATTACATGTTATACCTTGCATGGTTTCATTGTTGGTTATGGTGACATTCTCACATATGTTCATGTATATATGTTATCATGCATCATTATACTCATGCCATATTGCTATGTGGATCCTTATATATGTGTGTGTGCGGGCGCGAGTGCGTACCCTTGTTTATGTATCATTACTATGCAGTTTTATACTATGTATCTATATTATATTACATGCACACATAATTCGTATATTCAAATGTGCTAATACATTTATATGCCTACATTATATCATAATTTGGATGCAAGTGACTATCCTTCTCCTCGTGGCTAAATCTAGGTTGCTTGTTGATCCATATTAGGTAAGTCCTTATACTTCGGGGACAAATCTTGCTCCCATCTAGCTTACATGCTATATTGAGATTGTCTTTTAATTTCATTGAGCGTGAGCTTGGGACATATCTAAGCCCCCACCTAGTCTATGACTTAGAGGCTTGTGTATATGATGTATGATTTTATGGCTTATGTACCCACTTGTTCTTTTATGTTTTAGCTTATCACCATGCTCTAATTCCACTTATGTATTTCTTTATTACTTATCCTGAATCTTATGATATGCTAAGAAGACTAGTTTGGGGTTCCTTTACGAATCTTATTCATCGTGCTACGCCTAGGGTCTAGCATAGGTCATGATAGTTTTTCACACTCAGAAGCAAAAAGGTGTACATTTCTTTAGTTGGTTGTTTAGCAGTTTACTTAACAACATGTTACTTCACTTGGGTGTTGTCACGACCCAAGCCTAGGGCCTAGACGTGACATGGCGAATGAGAACCCGAAGGGCCCCCAAACAAGCCTCTTAGCATATCATTTACACATCCTTGGTCGAGGAAGTAATTAAACAACAACAAGAGAGTAAAAATAAGGATAAAGGGACTAAGGGAAGTTTTAGATAGTCATAAACAAACAAGAGTCAAGAACATAGCATAATTACATCACTTGTCCAACAACACCTCTAGCATAGATAGGGAAGGGGCAAAGACACTTTCCAGGCTCACCCTCATAGTATCAAGAGTTCAACATAAAGAAATAACATAAGCAAGAATAGCATAGCTAGTGTCCCCGAACTTGAGAACTCCCCAACGCTTATCTTCAAGATGTCTAAAACTAACTACGTGGAGGATGATCATGAGGAGCTCTGGTTCCTACATGTTAACATCATGTAGACACAGAGTATGCATTAGTACGTTTGGATGTACTAAGTATGTAGGATGCAATGCAACACGAGATAAGCAACATAGTCAAAATGCATAAACGTAGGCAATGGATAGTATACTAACAATATGGCATGCATGATCAATGCTTGAAGTAAAATATGCTTGTATAGAACATATTATACATGTATAGGAAGAGACCATCATCATAGACCAAGCAAACTAGTACTTGGAATCTAAGGCATACCACCCCCTTGGAAGGCAATTGAGGTATCTACCCCTCAATTGGTAGTACGGGCATACCACCCCCACACAAGGTGATTGAGGTATCTACCCTTTCAATTGGTAGTACGGGCATACCACCCCCCGACAAGGAGATTGAGTTATCTACACCTTAATTGGTAGTACGGGCTTACCACACCCCGACAAGGCGATTAAGGTATATGCCACTCAATATGGTAGTACGGGCATAGCACCCCCAACAATATGGTTGAGGCATAGCACCCCCTCAACAAGGTGTGGTCAACTTGCAACACTATAGATACTTTTCATGAATTCAATATATACATACATTACTTTCATTATAATAAAGTCACTTGACTCATAGGCCATGCAATAGATCATCAATAACTCAAGAATCCTTAACCGGACATTTTTAACTTGGCGGGTATGTAATGTTAGTTCAAAATTATGCAATTCGAGAGTGAAATTATATGAGAAAACTTAATGTAAATCAACCCACCAACACTTGATAACACTCTCATGCAAGATACATTGAAACCCCTCATCAAATCTCAAAATAGATTATAGATTCATAGCTCAAGACAGCATTTAAACCGTCAACATTTAAGGAAACCCCAACACAGTTTATAATCAAATTCATAGTAAGAGATACCCACAGATAATTTCAATTTGAAAACATCCAATTTACATAAAAAGGAAGGTTGGACATCATGGTGATAAGACCTAATAGTTGAAACCCACATACCTCAAATTTGGGGGATTTCCTTGATGAAAATTTGGATGAGAACTTGAAGCTTGAATGAATTTCTTGAGATTTGGAGATGAGTTTGGGGTACTTGAATTTGGGTGAAATATTTGGCTAAGTGTTAGAGAGGGTTTTGGGGAATGTCTTGAATGATATGGGGTTGAAAAATGGCTAGATATAGATGTTTTTATGCATAGGAAGGCTTAGGCCCAAGACCCCAAAGTGTTAGCCCGAATAGTAAAACCGGCAACAAAATACACATATCCACGATGGGTCCGTGTCGCGGACCCTCACTGGAATTGCAAAGTTGGCAAAATTCATTTTTCGCTATGAGTCCTCTAAAATTTTGGTTATACCCATCCCCACTAAATTTCCCCCTGATGAATATGAAGTCAGATTTTTTATATCACTCACGAATTTTGAGATATATAGAAATTATGATTATGGGCATTTTCGAGGCACATTTTCGGGCACTTTTTGGGGCGTTTCAATATCTCCCCCTTGGGAACATCCATCCCCGAATGTCAAAGAAGCATACATAAGAGAAGTAATTATGAAGAAATCAGCCCAACAAGAATGCAATAATGCACTTAAACACCATTTTCAAAAATCTTAACATAAGTGTCAAAATCGCCATGAACTTGTCAACATGAACATGAATGCATGCAAACAGCATAAGGGCTGAGACTTAAGACTAGAAATCATGTAGGGGACTTAAATTAGTACCTTAGGCTTGAGTAGAATGGAAGAGATAGGGATATCGCTTTTGCATGTCCGCCTCGGCTTCCCATGTGGCACTCTCAACTTGTTGGTTCTTCCAAAGAACCTTGATGGAAGCTACATCCTTGCTCCTCAGCCTCTTCACTTGTCTATCCAAAATTTCTACTGGAACCTCTTCATAAGTCAAATTGTCTTCAACAACACCCACAACACCTAAAGGTACAATAGCACTTGGGTCACCCACACACCTCCTCAACATAGACACATGGAAGATCGGATGAACCATATTCATATCATTGGACAACTCCAACTCATAGGCCACCTTACCAATCCTCATCAACACTCTATAAGTAACCACAAATCTTGGACTCAATTTACCCTTCTTACAAAAACAAACCACACCCTTCATGGGTGAGACCTTCAAATAAACCCAATCAGCAACCTTAAATTCAAGAATTCTCCTCCTTGCATCGGCATAGGACTTTTGTCAACTTTGGGCTATTTTCAACCTTTCCCTTATCAACCTCACCTTCTCCATGGCCTCGATAACCAAGTCTGGGCCTAACAAAGCTATCTCCCCCACCTCAAACCATCCAACCAGGGATCTACAAAGTCTACCTTAGAGAACCTCAAAAGGAGCCATACCAATGCTTGAAGGATACTATTGTTGTAAGCAAACTCAATGTGTGGAAGATGTTCATCCCAACTACCCTCAAACTCCAAAATACAAACTCTAAGCATATCCTCAGGAGTTTGGATAGTTCTTTCGGCTTGGCCATCCATTTGAGGGTGAAAGGTCATACTAAGCTTTACCTTGGTACTAAAACCTCTTTGAAAGGGCCTCCAAAAGTGAGAAGTGAATTGAGCATTACGATCCGATATGATAGACAAAGGCACCCCATGCAATCTAACCAACTCATGAATGTACAATCTAGCATAATGTTTGGCACCACAAGTAGTCTTAACCGGTAGGAAATGAGCTGACTTTGTCGTTCTATCAACCACAACCCTAATAGAATCAAAATGCTTTTTAGTCTTAGGCAACCCAACTACAAAATCCATATTGATTTCCTCCGACTTCCAAGTAGGAATCTCTATATCTTGGGCTAGGCCACCCCGCCTTTGATGTTCGGCTTTAACTTGTTGGTAATTGTGACAACTGGATACAAACTTAGCAATATCTCTTTTCATACCATCCCACCAATACACTTTTCTCAAGTCTCTATACATCTTTGTAGAACCCAGGTGAATAGAATAGGAAGAATTATGAGCCTAATCTAAGATCCTCTTTCTCAAGTCATCAACACTAGGCACACACAATCTACCTTGGTATCTAAGGCACCATCTCCCCCTTGGGAGAAAATCTCCACCTTACCATCTCTTACCAAGGCATTCAACTCTAACAAGTCGGGGTCAAGATTTTGCTTTGCCTTCACCTCCTCAATCAATAAAGATTTAGAACCATCAATAACCACAATCCCACCATTATCAATCTCTTCCAACCTAACTCCCAATCTAGCCAACTGATGGACCTCTCTAGCCACCTCTTTGCCACCATCACCAACATGAGCTAGGCTACCCATAGACACCCAGCTTAGAGAATCAACCACAACATTAGCCTTACCGATCATAATCTTTAAGAAGCTCTAACCACCTTTTTGGTTTCAAGTTGAGATCTTTTTGGGTGAACACATATTGGACACTCTTATGATCGGTAAACACATCAACACGAACCCCATACAAGTAATGATGCCAAATTTTCAAAGAAAATACCACGGCGGCCAATTCAAGATCATGGGTAGGATAGTACTTTTCATGTACCTAAAGTTGTCTAGAGGTAAATGCTATCACCTTACCATTTTGCATCACAACACAACCCAAACCAATTCTTGAGGCATCACAATGCACAACAAACCCTTCCAACACTTCCGGTAGGGACAAGATAGGAGCAAAGACAAGCTTATCTTTCAAAGTTTGAAAACTCTTTTCACACTCATCGGTCCATACAAATTTTGCCTTCTTTTGGGTTAATTTATTCATGGAGAAGCAATAGAAGAGAAGCCATTTACAAACCTCCGGTAGTAACCCCCTAAGCCTAAGAAACTTCTAATGATCGATGGAGCCAAAGGTCTAGGCCAATTTCTAATCACCCCCGCATTTTTAGGATCCACGTTGATACCATCACCTGACACCACATGGCCTAGAAAGGCAACCGCTTTCAACCAAAACTCACATTTTTCATATTTCGCATATAACTTCTCCTCCCTCAAGATTTGCAACACCACCTTCAAGTGATCCACATGTTCCTCCTCCTATGGGAATAGATTAAGATATCATCAATAAATACCACCACAAACAAATCAAGGGAGGGTTTAAAGACCCTATTCAGAAGATCCATGATGATAGCCAGTGCATTAGTTAACCCGAAGGACATAACCACAAACTCATAGTGTCCATAACTAGTTTGGAGAGCCGTCTGGGGAATGTCACACTCTCTCACCTTCACTTGGTGATACCCGGACCGAAGACCAATCTTAGAGAAGTGACTAGCCCCTTGAAGTTGGTTAAAAAGGTCATCAATCCTTGGTAGAGGATACTTATTCTTTATGGTGACCCCATTAAGTTGCCGGTAGTGAATACACATTCTAAGAGTACCATCCTTCTTCTTCACAAACAACACTGGTGCACCACAAGGTGATTGGCTAGTCCTAATGTAACCCTTCTCCAATAAATCACTCAATTGCTCCTTCAACTCCTTTAACTCCGTCGGGGCCATACGGTAAGGGGGAATAGAAATGGGTTGAGTATCGGAAAGGAGGTCTATACCAAAATTAATTTCCCTTTCGAGAGGAACACCGGGAAGCTCATCGATAAAGACATCAAGGAACTCATTAACCACCGGAACTGACTCTATAGGAAGGACTTTGGACTCAACATCCCTAACCCTCACAAGATGACAGAGACACCCCTTAGAAAATCAACTTTTGGGCTTTAATGCAAGAGATGAATCTACCCTTGACCATCACATCATGAATCTCCCGCTCAAGGACGGGTTCATTAGGGAATTGGAATTTGACCCTACGGGTTCTACAATCATTAGAGGCATAATATGCATGCAACCAATCCATCCCAATAATGACATCAAAATCCACCATATCCAACTCAACAAAATAACAAGGCAATATTTTATGCAAAATGAAAATGGGATAATTTCTGTAGACTCTTCTAGCAAAAATAGATACACCAATGGGAGTAGACACTTCATATGGCTCACATAACGATTCGAGTTCAACATGAAGCTTTTTGGCAACAAAAGGAGTAACAAAAGAAAGAGTGGCACCCAGATCTATTAATGCATACACATCAAAATCAAAGACTTTTAACATACCAGTGACGACATCGGGCACCTCATCTACCCCTTGTCTCCCTTGAAGAGCATAGAATCGATTTTGCCTTGGAGCACCCCCTTGTTGGCCTCCTCTTCCCCTAGGAACCGCATTTGCACCTCGGCCTTGTGGACAACCATCTCTACCCTTGTGTTGATTACGAGGATAATCAATCATCATGTGACCCACTTCTCCACAACTGTAGCAATCATTGGTGTTCCTCAAACATCGGTCATCATGGCCTCTACCACATCGTGGGCACATAAGATTAGGGCACCACACTACCACCACCTTGGACCCTTGGGTTGTCATTAGCAAACCTCATATTAGGATCATCGGAAGACCCTTGGCCTTGATAAAATGGCCACCCTTGGGACTTTGAAATCTACCTTCAAAATGGGCCCTCTTGGCCTCACCGCTTCTCCTTTTTCTCAACTTTTTCCCCTCCAATTGTTTAACATAAGTCATGAGATGGGACAAGTCCATATCACCTATCAACAAGGCAGCACGACACTCCTCTTTCACCAAATCAGTTATATCCATCACAAACTTGTTTATCCTAGAACTTGGCTCAGCCACTAATTGTGGAGCATATTTAGAGAGTTAGTTGAACTTGAGGTCATACTCCCTCACACTAATCGAACCTTGCTTTAAATTCATGAATTCCATCATTTTGGCCTCCCTTAGCTCAAGAGGGAAGAACCAGTTGAGACCACCTTAAACTCCTCCAAAAGGATCACATTCTTGTTCCTCTTCTCCACTTTCCATTGAGTAAAACATATTTGGGCTACCCCTTTGATTTGGTAGGCGGCCAACTCCGCTTTCTCATCCGACCTAACCCCCATAATAGACAACACCTTGTACATCTCATCAATAAATTCTTGAGGATCCTCATCCACTTTAGACCCATGGAACTCCGATAGGTTCATTCTTGTGAAATCCCTCACCCTAGAATCCGGAGTAAGAGCATGAGGGGCTTGGGCCCTTTGGTTGATTTGATTAGTCATGGCATTGGCTAACATGGTAATAGCATCTCGGAACTCTTCATGAGCCGCTCCCCCATCATGAGGGGCTTGAGGAGTGGGAGGGGCCGGTTAACTCCTCAGATGAACGATCTCTTCTTCCTCTTGGAATAGGAATGATCTAGCATAACAAAGGACATTCGTTAGGGAAAGCCTTACCTTAACTTCTAAAGCATGACATAGAACATGAAGAAGGAAAACATTTACTAAAACGCCTCATAGCCTCTTATTTATAGTCATGGTGCACTTCACAACCATAAATAAGACTCTAATTGACGCAGTGATTATGAGGACCATTAACAACCTAGTACTCTGATACCAAGTTTGTCATGACCCAAGCCTAGGGCCTAGACGTGATGAATGGTAACCCGAAGGGACCCCAAACAAGCTTCTTATCATATCATTTACAGATCCTTGGTCGCGGAAGCAATTAAACAACAACAAGAGAGTAAAAATAAGGATAAAGGGACTAAGAGAAGTTTTAGATATCCATAAACAAACAAGAGTCAAGAACATAACATAATTACATTACTTGCCCAATAACACCTCTAGCATAGATAGGACGGGGGCCAAGACAATTTCCGGGCTCACCCTCACAGTATCAAGAGTTCAACATAAAGAAATAACATAAGCAAGAGCATAGCTAGTATCTTTGAACTTGAGGACTCACCAAAGCTTATCTTTAAGATGTCCAAAACTAACCACGTGGAGGATGATTGTAAGGAGCTCTGGTTCCTACATGGTAACATCATGTAGGCATAGAGTATGCGTTAGTACGTTTGAATGTACTAAGTATGTAGGATGCAATGCAACACGAGATAGGCAACATAGTCAAAATGCATAAACATAGGCAACGGATAGTATAATAACAATATGACATGCATGATCAATGTTTGAAGTAAAACATGCTTGTATAAAACATATTACATGTGTAGGAAGAGACCATCATCATAAACCAAGCAAAACAGTACTTGGAATACTACGCATACCACCCCCTTAGAAGGCGATTGGGGTATCTACCCCTCAATTGGTAGTACAGGCATACCACTCCCCCGACAAGGCGGTTGAGGTATCTACCCTTTCAATTGGTAGTACGGGCTTACCACCCCTCGAAAGGCAATTGAGGTATCTACCCCTCAATTGGTAGTACGGGCTTACCACGCCCCGATAAGGCGATTGAGGTATACCCCTCAACATGGTAGTACGGGTATAGCACCCCCCAACAAGGTGGTTGAGGCATAGCATCCCCTCAACAAAGTGTGGTCAACTTGCAACACTGTAGATACTTTTCATGAATTCAACATATACATACATTACTTTCATCATCATAAAGTCATTTGACTCATAGGCCATGCAATAGATCATCAATAACTCAAGAATTCTTAATCGGACATTTTATCAAACACTTGGCGGGTATGTAATACTAGTTCAACATCATGCAATTCGAGAGTGAAATCATATGAGAAAACTTAATGTAAATCAACCCACCAACACTTGGTTACACCCTCGTGAAAAATTTATTGAAACTCCTCATCAAATCTCATAATAGATTATAGATTCATAGCTCAAAACATGCTTAAATAGTCAATATTTTTTGAAACCCCAACATAGTTTATAATCAAATTCATAGTAAGAGACACTCATATATAATTTTAATTTGAAAACATGCAATTTACATAAAAAGGAATGTTGGCCACCATGGGTGAGAGGACATGATGGTTGAAACCCACCTACCTCAAATTGGGGATTTCCTTTGATGAAGATTTGGATGAGAACTTGAAGCTTGAATG
>JAPFFP010113295.1:0-18411 GCA_026153255.1 Solanum medicagineum | reverse complement strand
AATTGACGCAAATTTGACCAAACCATAACATGATTCATTTAAATAGCATTAGTACATGTAAAATGTGGGGTGTTACACTCTGGGATTGTGACCTAGCACCAAGAGGACCTTGGTAGTCTCCCATGGTCCCATAACTATGTTCCACCATATGTTTACGACATTAATTCCCTACACTGGCTTGTACCTATCGAAAAGGTAATGTCGTAAGATATGGATATTTATTGAACCTAACAAAAAGGCTATGCCTTAAGATAAAGGTAAAATGTGAAACCTACCAAAAAAGACTTTGTCGTAAGGTGGTAACACTTTTCGAAAGGTCCATGTAATAAGGATAGTGTTAGTTCTACCTTGGCAAAGTAGACCGTTCCTTGTCCGATGTGGAATGAACATTAGGATTCTAAGTAGTAGCTTACTTAGTCTTATATGTCGGTTATGGTCCCTTCCCACTATGTATGATGTCATGTTATTTGATGATTCTTCATGCATGCCCCTCTAGGAAATTCCCTCTCATGACATATTGAGCCTATGTCCTTTATTTACAATGACGCATATTGATTGCTTATAGTTTTTGTTCCTTGATGCATTTACGCTCCATATTCTTGGTACATTCCCAGTATCAACGCATAAATTTTGTATGCATGATCTAATAATGTAGGAACCGGAGCTCCTTTCCATCCTCCTCCATGCAGCTAGATGTTTCAGCTGAAGATTTCTGGCTGAGTCCTCCACATCCGAGGACAAAATTTCACTTACTTTTACGCCTTGTTTAGATTCATTTATTTTTAGATACTATCTTTTGAGGGGTGAGCCGGAGAGATGTCTTAGCCCCCATCCCATTTATGATTAAAGGTGTTGTTGGATACTGTAATGGTTATGTATGATTGAACTCGAATACTTATGCTTTTGTATTAAGACAACATCCCTTAGTTCCATATTCCCTTTTTATGTCAATGCCACGACCGAAGCCTAGGGCCTAGACGTGACACCGTGAATGGGGAACTCGAAGAAACCCCAAGCAAGCCTCTAAACATATCATTACACATCCTTGGTTGCAGATGCAATTAAACAACAATAAAAGAATAGAAATAAGGGCAAAGGGGCTAAGGGAAGACTTTCATAGCATAAAAATCAAAAGAGTCAAAACTCATATCATCAATACATAAATTGTCGAACAACACCTCTAATACATATAATTGAGCGGGGGACAAGACAACTCTCCGGGCTTACCCTCATAGTCATAAGCATACATCAAAAGAAAGAGAGTCTTTATACTTAGCATATGATCAAAGACATTCTCCCAAAAATGAGGACTCACCAACTTGCCTTGAGAGAAATTGTACTAGCCACATGGAGCTCCGGTTCCTACATGGTAACATCGTGTAGGCATAGAGTATGTGTTAGTACATTTGAATGTACTAAGTATGTGGGATGCAATGCAATAAGAGATAGGAAACATAATTGAAATGCATAGTTAGGCAATAAATGAGCATATAGCAATATGGCATGCATAAATGATGCTTGTAGAAAAACATGCTTACATAGACATTTTACATGTGTAAGAAGAGACCATCATTAGTAACCAAGGCCGACCACCTCCTTGGCGAGGCGATTGAGATATATATCCCCCTAATATGCTAGCACGGGCCTACCACCCTCCGAGAGAGTTGATTGAGGTATAAACCCCCCAACATTGTTGCACGGGCCTACCACCCCCTGAGTTAGGCGATTGAGCTATGTATCCCCAACATGGTAGTTCGGGCCGACTACCTCCAGAACAAGGAAATTAATCAACTTCCAACATTATACATACCGTTCATGAAATCAACATATATACACATCTCTTTCATCATCATAAAGTCACTTAACTCATATACCATGCATTAGACCTTCAACAACTCAAGAAGCATTAATCGGAAATTTTATCAAACACTTGGCGAGTGTGTAATGCTAGTATAAAACTATGCAATTCAAGAGTGAAATCATGCAAGTAATTTCAATGTAAAACCACCCACCAACACTTGGTAGTACCCTCATGAAATATAGATCAAAACCCTATATCAAATCTCAAGATAAATCAAAGATTCATAGCTCAAAACATGCTTAAACAATGACACTTTTATGAAACTCCAACATAGTTCATAGTCAAACTCATAGTAAATAAGACCCATAAGTAAATCAACTTAGAAAAATGCAAGTTATGTAAAAAAGGAGCTTGGGCACCATAGGTGAAAGGACACAATGGTTAACACCCACATATCTTAGCGTTGGAGAATTCCTTGATGAAAATTGGATTGAGAACTTGAAGCTTGAATATATTCCTTTGTCATGACCCAAGTCTAGGGCCTTGATACGATGCAGCGAATGTGGAAACCCGAAGGGACCTCAAACAAGACTCTTAACATATCATTGCACATCAGTGGTCACGAAAGTATTTAAACAACATAATTAGATTAGAAATAAGGACAAAGGGGCTAAAGGGAAACTTTCATAACATAAACATCAAAGCAAGAGAGTCAAGACTATATATATAACATGTCCAACAACACCTCTAGAACTTAGATAAGTGCGGGGGCCAAGATAAGCAACCGGGCTCACTCTCATAGTTAATACATACATAAAAGAAAGATAGTCTTAATACATAGCATGAGATGATAGACATTGTTCCCAGAATGGAGGACTCACTATCTAGCTTCAGAATCGTACTAGCCACATGGAGGAAGATGCTCAAGTGGGGCTCCAGTTCCTATATGGTGACATCATGTAGGCATAGAGTATGTGTTAGTACGTTTGAATGTATGTAGGATGCAACGCAATAAAAGATAAGCAACCTAATCGAAATGCATAGGCATAGGCAATTAGTAGCCTATAATGATATGGCATGCATATAAGATGCTTGAAGTAAATCATGCTTACATGGAAGATAATACATATGCAAGAAGAGACCATCATTATAGAATTCATAGTCTATTGAGGTACCAACACCTCAATTGGTTGGTGGATTGTCTCACCTTACCACCCATAGTGATTTAGGTACCAACTCCTCAACCCGGTTATCAAGGTACAAACCCTTCGACAAGGTTATCAAGGCACAAACCCCTTGACATGGTTAACTGGCTCACAACCCCCGTATGTTCAATTTCCAACATGATATAGGAGAATATCATATACATAGATTCCTTTCATCATCATGAAGTCATTCAACTCATAAGACATGCATTGGGCCTTCCATTCCTCAAGAAATCATAACAGGACATTTTATCAAACACCTGGCGGGTGTGTAGTGCTAGTGTAAAACCATGCAATTAAGGGATGAAATCAAGCAAGAAAAGTCAATGTAAAACCATCCATCAATACTTGGTAACTCCCTCAAGCAATATACATCAAAACCCTTCATCAAATCCCACGATGGATCTTAGATTCATAGCGCAAAACATGCTAAAATAGTCACAATTCCATGAAACCCCAACATACTTCATAGTCTAATTCCTAATAAGTAAGACTCATAAGTAAATCAACTTGAAATCATGTAATTTAGGTAAAAGGAAGCTTGGTCTTCATGGGTGAAAGGGACCCATGAATGAAACCCGCATATCTTAGCTTTGGAGAATTTCTTGATGAAGATTTGAATGGACATTTGAAGCTTGGATGAATTCCTTAAGTTACGGAAGAGATTTAGGCACTTGAATTTTGAGAGAAATATTAGTCTAAGGGTTTGAGAGAGTATTGGGGAATGTCTTGGATGATATGAAGGTGAAATATGGCTAAGTATAGGTATTTTCACATATGGGAAGATTTAGGCCTAACACCCAAAAGTCTTGGACCGGAACAAAAAAACTAGACAAAATTATACCCTCTCCGCACCCCTAGTGTGTCACGCTTAGGGCGCGCTAGTTCATTGGAAATCACATTTTACGATTTTCAAATTTTGCTACGATTGATCTTAAATTAGGGTTAGACCCATTTCCCACTTAATTATTTCCCCAGAACAAGAATATGAAGTCGAATTTACGATATCACGCATGGATTTTGAGATATATGGAAAATACAATTCCGGGCACTTCCAAGGCCCATTTTCGGGCATTTTTTTGAGGGTCGTTTCAATATTTCCCCCTTAGGAACATTGGTCCCCAAATGTCAAAGAAAGGTATGTGAGAGACATAAACATGACAATTTCAGCCCACATAAGGATGCAACGATGCATTTAAACATCATTTCAAAAATCTCAACATAAGTGTAAAATCATCATGAACTTGTCAATTTAAAAATGAATGTATGCAATGACATGAGAGCTGAACTTAAGACTTAATATCATATAGAGGACTTAGAATTAGTACCTTAGGCTTGAGTAGAATAGAAGAGATTAGGATATTGCTTTTGGATTTCCGCTTTGGCCTCCCAAGTAGTACTTTCAACTTGTTGATTCCTCCAAAGGAACTTAACGGATGCCACATCCTTGTTCCTCAACCTCTTCACTTGTCTATCCAAAATCTGAGTTCGAACCTCTTCATAAGTCAAGTTGTCTTCAACAATACCCACAATATCAAGAGGCACAAAAGCATTAGGGCCTTCCACACACCTCTTCAACATGGATACATGAAAGACCAGATGAACCAAATCCATCACACTAGGCAATTCCAACTCATAAACTACCTTGTCAATCCTCTTCATTACCCTATAAGGACCCACATATATTGGACTCAGGTTACGCTTCTTACCAATGAACCACACCCTTCATGGGTGACACCTTCAAATAGACCCAATCACCAACTTTGAATTCAAGATCCCTCCTCCTCGCATCGGCATAGGACTTTTGCGACTTTGGGCCGTCTTCAACCTTTCTCTAATCATCCTAACCTTCTTAAGAGCCTCCACAACAAGATCTAGTTCCAACAAAGCCACCTCTCCCACCTCAAATCACCCAACCGGTGATCTACAACGTCCACCATAGAGAGCCTCAAAAGGGGTCATACCGATGCTAGAATGATAGCTATTTTTATAGGAAAACTTAATCAATAGGAGGTAATCATCCCAACTACCCTTAAACTCTAATACACAAGCCCTAAGCATATCCTCAAGTTTTTGGATAGTCCTTCGGCTTGGCATCCGTTTAAGGAAGGTCGTACCAAGTTTAACTCTTGTAGCAAGACCCCTTTGAAAGGATCTCAAAAAATGTGAAGTAAATTGAGCACCATGATCCGATATAATGGACAAAGGAACCCCATGAAACCTTATCAAGTCATGAATATACAACCTAGCATAATCTTGAGCCCAATGGGTGGTCTTAACGGGTAAAAAGTGAGCTGATTTCGTTATCCTATCAACCACCACTCATATGAAATTAAAACCCTTTCTAGTCTTGGGCAACACAACCACAAAATCCATATTAATCTCCTCCCACTTCCAAGTAGGAATCTCTATGTCTTGGGTTAAGCCACTCGACCTTTGATGTTTGGCTTTGACTTATTGGCAACTATAACAACCAAAGACAAATTTGGCAATGTCCTCTTGATACCTCCCTACCAAAATACATCCCCCAAATCTCTATACATTTTGGTAGAATCGAGGTGGATAGAATAGGAAGAACCATGAGTCTCATCAAGAATCTTTTCTCTCAAGCTATCAACACAAGGCACACATAACCTACCTTCATATCTAAGGACACTATCTCCCCCTTGGGAGAAAACCTCTACCTTACCACCCTTTACCAAAGCCTTCAACTCCAAAAAAGTGGGATCAAGATCTTACTTATCTTTCACCTTCTCAACCAATGAAGATTTAGAGCCATCAACTACCACAACACCCCCATTATCTACCTCTTCCAACCTAACTCGCAATCTAGCCAACCGATGGACCTCTCTAGCTACCCCTTTGCCACCATTACCAACATGTGCTAGGCTACCCATGGACACGTTACTCAAAGCGTCGGCCACCACATTAGCCTTACCAGGATGATAATGCCTATTCATATCATAGTCCTTAAGAAGTTCTAACCACCTTCTTTGTCTCAAGTTGAGGTACTTTTGAGTGAATACATATTGGAGAATCTTATGATCGGTGAACACATCAACATGCACCCCATAGAAATAGTGACGCCAAATTTTCAAAGCAAAGACCATGGTGTCTTATTCAAGATCATGAGTAGGATAATTCTTCTCATGTACTTTAAGTTGTCTAGAAGAATAGGCTATCACCTTACCATTTTGGATCGACACACAACCCAAACCAACCCTTGAAGCATCACAATACACAACAAACCCTTCTATCCCTTCCGGTAGTGATAATATAGGAGCGGACACAAGCTTATCTTTCAATGTTTTGAAACTCTTTTCACACGCATCGGTCCACACAAATTTGGCTTTCTTTGGAGTCAACTTGGTCATAGGAGATGCAATAGAAGAGAACCCATTCAAAAATCTCCGGTAGTAACCCGCTAAGCCCAAGAAGCTCCTAAAATCCGATGGGGTCAATGGTCTAGGCCAATTTCTAATCATATCCATCTTTTTAGGAACCACCTTGATACCGTCCCCTGACACCACATGACCTAGGAAGGCAACCTCCTTCACCAAAATTCACACTTCTCATACTTAGCATACAACTTCTCTTCCCTCAATCTTTGTAGAACTACCCTCAAATGACTCTCATGCTCCTCCTCACTATGTGAATAGATCAAAATATCATCAATGAAGACCACAAAAAATAAATCAAAGTAGGGTTTAAAGACCCTATTCATAAGATCCATGAAGATGGTTGATGCATTGGTCAACCCAAAGGAAATCACAACAAACTCATAATGCCTATACCTAGTCCACAAAGCCATCTTGGGAATATCGCACTCCCTCACCTTCACTTGATGATACCCAAATCGAAGATCAATCTTAGAAAAGTGACTAGCCCCTTGCAATTGGTCAAACAAATCATCAATCCTCTTAAGAGGATACCTATTCTTTATGGTTACCCTATTGAGTTGTTTATACTCTATACACATTCTAGGGGACCCATCCTTCTTCTTCACAAACAACGTCGGTGCACCCCAAGGTGATTATCTAGGCTAATGAAACCCTTTTCCAATAAGTCCCTCAATTGCTCCTTCCATTCCTTTATCTCCACTTGGGCCATACGGTAAGGGGGAATAAAAATGGGTTAAGTGTCGGGGAGGAGGTTATGCCAAAATACCTTTCCCTTTCGGGAGGAACACCAGGAAGGTCATCAGGAAAGACATCAAGAAACTCATTCACCACCGAAACTGACTCTATAGGGAGGAATTTGGACTCAACATCCCTAACCCTCACAAGATGATAGAGACACCCCTTAGAGATCAACTTTTGGGCTTTAATGCAAGAGATAAACCTATCCTTGACCACCACATCATGACTTTCCCACCCAAGGACGGGTTCATTTGGGAATTGAAATTTGACCCTATGGGTTCTACAATCAATAGAGGCAAGTATGCATGCAACCAATCCATCCCAAGTATGACATCAAAATTCACCATTTCGAACTCACCAAGATCACAAGGCAATATCTTATGCAAAATGCAAAGGGGACAATTTCTATAAACCTTTCTAGAAACAATAGATGCACCAATAGGAGTACATCTCATAAGACTCCCACAACAATTCACGCTCAACATGGAACTTTTTGGAAACAAAAGGGGCAACAAAAGAAAGAGTGGCACCCAGTTCAATCAATGCATATACATCAAAATCAAAGGCTCTTAACATATCGGTGATGACATCGAGAACCACCTCAACCCCTTGCCTCCCTTGGAGTGGATAGAATTTTGTGCCTTGGGGTACCGCCTTGTTGACCACCTCTCCCCAAAGGAACTGTGGAGGAACCTCCTAACCCTTGTTGTGGTTACGAGGGTAATTAATCTTTTTGTGAACCACTTCCACATATCCATAACATGCATTAGTGTCTTTCAAACATAGGCCCCCATGACCCCTACCACATTTTGAACACACATTATTAGGAACCACACAACCAACACCTTGGGCCCTTGGGAAGTCATTGACAAATCTCCTATTAGAAGCATGAGAAGACCCTTGGCCTTGATAGAACTGGCCACCCTTTCGACTTTGGAACGTTCCCTCAAAATGGGCCCTCTTGGCCTCATTGCTCCTTCTCTTCCTCAACTTTTCCTCCTACATTTGTCCGGCATAGGTCATCAAATGGGACAAATCCATATCACTAATCAACATAGCAGACCGGCATTCCTCACTCACCAAATCGGGTACACCCATTTACGAACATGTTCATTCTAGACCTTGGGTCGGTAACCAAGTGGAGAGCATATTTAGGGAGTTGATTGAACTTGAGGGCATACACTCTCACACTCATAGACCCTTGTTTTAAATTCATAAACTCCACCATCTTGGCCTTCCTAAGCTCAAGAGAGAAGAACTGATTAAGAAAAGTCATCTTGAACTCCTCCAAAAGCACAACATTAGTGATTCCCTTCTCCTCCTTCCATTGATTACACCATATTTGTGCTATCTCTTTAAGTTGGTAGGCCGCCAACTCCGCTTTCTCTTCTGATCTAACATCCATGATAGCTAATACCTTGTTGACCTCATTTATGAACTCTTGAGAGTCCTCATCTACCTTAGACCCATAGAATTCCGGAGGATTCATCCTCATGAAGTCTCTCACCCTAGATCCCGGGATAGGATCATGAGGGGCTTGGGCCCATTGATTGACTTGGTTGGCCATGCTTGAGCTAGCAAAGTGAGAGCATCCTAGAGCTCACTATGAGCCGATTGTTCCTCAGGAGTGTGGGCTCTCCTTCCAATTGTGCTAGGCATGATCTAAACAAGACAAAGAACATTCATTAGAGGGAAAACTCACATAACTTCTGCAGCACGACATAAATAAAGAAGAAGGGAAACATTTCCTAAAACGTCTCATAGCCTCCTACTCATAATTGTGGTGCACAACACAACCATGATAGGACTTTAGTCGACATGGTGTATTGGAAGCTGAGGACCATTAACAACCTAGTGCTCCGATACCAAGTTTGTCACGACCCAAGCCTAAGGCCTAAACGTGACATGACGAATGGGGAAACCCGAAGGGACCCTAAACAAGACTCTTAACATATCATTGCACATCATTGGTCGCGGAAGCAATTAAACAACAAAATTAGATTAGGAATAAGGACAAAGGGGCTAAAGGGAAACTTTCATAACATAAACATCAAAATAAGAGAGTCAAGACTCTATACATAACATGTCCAACAATACCTCTAGAACTTAGATATAAGCGGGGACCAAGACAAGCAACCGAGCTAACCCTCATAGTCAATACATACATAAAGAAAGATAGTCTTAGTACATAACATGAGATCGTAGACATTATCCCCGGAATGGAGGACTCACCAACTAGCTTGAGAGAAATAGTACTAGCCATGTGGAGGAAGATGTCAAGTGAGGCTCCGGTTCCTACATGGTGACATCATGTAGGCATAGAGTATGCGTTAGTATGTTTGAATGTACTAAGTATGTAGGATACAATGCAACAAAGATAAGCAACCTAATTGAAATGCATAGGCATAGGCAATGAGTAGCATATAACGATATGGCATGCATGGAAGATGCTTGAAGTAAATCATGCTTACATGGAAGATAATAAATGTGCAAGAAGAGACCATCATTAGAGAATTTATAGTCTATTGAGGTACCAACCCCTCAATTGGTTGGTGGATTGTCTCACCCTACCACCCATGGTGATTGAGGTACCAACCCCTCAATTGGTTGGTAGATTGTCTCACCCTACTACCCATGGTGATTGAGGTACCAATCCCTCAACTTGGTTATCAAGGTATAAACCCCTCGATATGGTTATTAAGGTACAAACCCCTCGACATGGTTACCTGGCTCACAACCCCCAGAGTGGGGCATGGTCAATTTCCAACACGATATAGGAGAATATCATATACATACATTCCTTTCATCATCATAAAGTCACTCAACTCATAAGACATGCATTAGGTCTTCGATTCCTCAAGAAATCATAATCGAACATTTTATCAAACATTGGCGGGTGTATAGTGCTAGTGTAAAGCCGTGAAATTTAAGGATGAAATCATGCAAGAAAATTCAATGTAAAACCATCAATCAATACTTGGTAACACCTCAAGCAATATACATCAAAACCCTTCATCAAATCCCACAATGGATCTTAGAATCATAGCTCCAAACATCAGTCACAATTCTATGAAACCCCAACATAGTTTATAGTCTAATTCATAATAAGTAAGACCCATAAATAAATCAACTTGAAATTATGTAATTTAGGTAAAAAGGAATCTTGGGCTTCATGGGTGAAAGGGGACCATGAATGAAACCCACGTACCTTAGCTTTGGAGAATTTCTTGATGAAGATTTGGATGGAGACTTGAAGCATGGATGAATTCCTTAAGTTCTTGAAGAGATTTGGGCACTTGAATTATGAGAGAAGTATTAGTATAATGGTTTGAGAAAGCATTGGGGAATATCTTGGATGATATGAAGGTAAAATATGGCTAAGTATAGGTATTTTAACATATAGGAAGGCTTAGGCCCAAGACCCAAAAGCCTTGAACCAGAACATAAAAACTAGCTCACTGGGAATTGCATTTTGCAATTTTCAAATTTTGCTACGGTTGCTCTTAAATCGGGGTTAGATCCATTTCCTACTCAATTTTTCCCCTTGGACAATAATATGAAGTTATATTTTTGATATCACGCATGAATTTTGAGATATATGTAAATTACGATTCTGGGCACTTCAGAGGCACATTTTCGGGCTGGGCGTTTCTTCCTTAAGATCTGGAAGGGGATTTGGCACTTCAATTTTGAGTGAAATATTCATCTAAGTGTTTGAGAGAGTATTGGGGAATGTCTTGTATAATATGGTATTGAAATATGGCTAATTATAGGTATTTTCACGTATGAGAAGACTTAGGCCCAAGACCCAAAAGCCATGGACCGAGATAAAATAACTGGGACAAATATCACTAAGGCGTGCCCCAGCCACGTCGCACTAGGGGCGCATACTGCTCATTGGAATTTGCAACTTTGAAAAAATATTTCGATACAATTGCTCCAAAATCGAGGTTAGACCCATTTTCTACTCAATTTTGCCCTTCGATCAATAATATGAAGTCGAATTTTCGAAATCACACATGGATTTTGATATATTGGAAATTACGATTTCGAGCACTTCCCAGGCACATTTTCAGGCACTTTTTGGGGTCATTTCAATATCTCCCCCTTGGGAACATTCATCCCCGAATGTCAAAGAAACATACATAAGATGAGTAATCATGAAGAAATCAGCCACAACAAGAATGCAATTATGCACTCAAACATCGTTTCAAAAATCTCAAATAAGTGTCAAAATCACCATGAACTTGTCAACATAAATATGAATGTATGAACTGACATAAAGGGATGATACATAAGGCATGAAATCACATAAAAGACTTAGAATTAGTACCTTAGGCTTGAGTAGAAAAGAAGAGATAGGGATATCGCTTTTACATGAATGCCTCGGCTTCCCATGTGGCACTTTCGACTTGTTGATTCCTCCAAAGGACCTTAACGAAGCCACATCCTTGTTCTCAACCTCTTCACTTGTCTATCCAAGATCTCTACTAGAACTTCTTCGTAAGTCAAGTTGTCTTTAACGACACCCAGAACATCCAATGGGATAATAGCATTCGGATCACCCACACATTTCCTCAACATGTATACAAGAAAGACCGGATGAACCAAGTCCATTTCACTAGGGAAGTCCATCTCATAGGCCACCTTACCAATCTTCCTCAACACCCTATAAGGATCCACATATCTTGGACTCAATTTACCCTTTTTACCAAATCGAACCACACCTTTCATGGGTGAGACCTTCAAATAGACCCAATCACCAACTTTAAATTTGAGCTCCCGTCTCCTCGCATCGGCATGGGACTTTTGATGACTTTGGGCTGTTTTCAACCTTTACCTAATCAACCTTACCTTCTCCATAGCCTCCATGACCAAATTCGGACCCAAAAATGCCATTTCTCCTACTTCAAACCACCCAACTGATTACCTACAACGCCTACCACAGAGGGCCTCAAAAGGAGCCATACTAATGCTAGAAGAATAGATATTGTTATAAGCAAACTCAATCAATAGAAGATGATCATCCGAACTACCATTAAGCTCCAAAATACAAGCTCTAATCATATCCTTGAGAGTTCAGATACTTCTTTTGGCTTGGCCATCCGTTTGAGGGAGAAAGGTCGTACTAAGCTTAACCTTGGTACCAAGACCTCTTTGGAAGGACCTCCAAAAGTGAGAAGTGGATTGACCATCACGATCCGATATGATGGACAAGGGCACCCCAGGTAATATAACCAACTTATGAATATACAATTTAGCATAGTATTCGGCCCCATAAGTAGTCTTAACCGGTAGGAAATTAGCCGACTTTGTCATTCTATCAACCACAACCCACATAAAATAAAAAACCTTTCTAGTCTTAGGCAACCCAACCACAAAATCCATGTTAATTTCCTCCCACTTCCAAGTAGGAATCTCTACTTCTTGGGTTAGGCCACCCAGCCTTTGGTGTTTGGCTTTCAGTTGTTGGTAACTATGACAACCAGATAAAAATTTGGCAATGTCTTTCTTCATAACTCCCCACCAAAACACTTCCCTTAAATCTCTATACATCTTGGTAGAATTGGGGTGAATAGAATAAGAAGAATTATAAGCCTCATCAAGAATCCTCTTACTCAAAGTCATCCATACAAGGCACACACAACCTAGCTTGATATCTAAGAATACCATCTCCCCCTTGGGACAAAACCTTCACCTTGCCCTCTCTCAGCAAGTCCTTCAATTCTAATAAGGAGGGGCCAAGATCTTGCTTTGCTTTTACCTTATCAACCAAGGAAGATTTTGAACCATCAACAACCACAATACTACCATTATCAACCTCTTCCAACCTAACCCCATTCTAGCCAACCGATGAACCCCCTAGCCACTTCTTGGCCCCCATCATCAACATGAGCTAGGCTACCCATAGACACCCTACTCAAAGCATCGACCACCACATTAGCCTCACCGGAATGATAATGCACACTCATATCATAATCCTTAAGAAGCTCTAACCACCTTCATTGACTCAAGTTGACTCTTTTTGAGTGAACACATATTGGAGACTCTTATGAACAGTAAACACATCAACATGCACCCCATAAAAATAATGATGCCAAATTTCAAAGCAAATACCACGGCGGCCAATTCAAGATCACGAGTAGGATAATTCTTTTCATGCACTTTGAGTTGTCTAGAAGCATATGCTATCACCTTACCATTTTGCGCACAACCCAAACCAATTCGGGAGGCATCACAATACACAACAAATCCTTCCAACCCCTTCCGGTAGAGACAAGATATGAGCGGAGACAAGCTTATCCTTCAAGGTTTGGAAACACATTTCACACTCATCAGTCCACACAAATTTCGCCTTTTTTTGAGTCATTTTAGTCATGGGAGAATCAATAGAAGAGAACCCATTCACAAACCTCCGATAGTAATCCGCTAAGCCCAAGAAGCTTCTAATATCCGACGGGGTCAGAGGTCTAGGCCAATTTCTAATCACTTCCGTCTTTTTAGGATCCATCTTAATACTATCCTCTGACACCATATGACCTTGAAAGGCAACCTCTTTCAATAAAAATTAGCACTTCTCATACTTAGAATACAACTTCTCTTCCCTCAATTTTTGTAGCACCACCCTCAAATGACCCACATGCTCCTCCTTACTATGAAAGTATTTGATAATATCATCGATGAAAACCACAACAAACAAATCAAGGTAGGGTTTAAAGACCCTATTCATAAGATCCATGAAGATGGCCGGTGCATTAGTCAACCCAAAAGACACAACTAGAAATTCATAATGCCTATACCTAGTACTGAAGGCCATTTTAGAAATGTCACACTCTCTCACCTTCACTTGATGATACTCGGACCAAAGATCAATATTAGAGAAGTGACTAACCCCTTGATGTTGGTCAAAAAAATGATCAATCCTTAGGAGAGGGTACTTATTCCTTATGGTGACCCTATTAAGTTGCCGATAGTCTATGCACATTCTAAGGGACCCATCCTTCTTCTTCACAAACAACACCGGTGCACCCTAAGGTGATTGGATAGACCTAATAAAACCCTTCTCCAACAAGTTCCTCAATTGCTCCTTCCATTCCTTTAACTCCACTGGGGCCATACGGTAAGGGGGAATAGAAATGGGTTAAGTATCGGGGAGGAGGTCTATGCCAAAATCTATTTCCCTTTTGGGAGGAACACCAGGAAGGTCATTAGGAAAGACATTAAGAAACTCATTTATCACCGAAACCAACTCTATAGGGAGAACTTTGGAGTCAACATCCCTAACCCTCACAAGCTGATAGAGTCACCCCTTAGAGATCAACTTTTGGGCTTTAATGCAAGAGATAAACCTATCCTTGACCACCATATCTTGACTCTCCCACTCAAGAACGGGTTCATTTGGGAAGTGGAATTTGAAACTATGGGTTCTACAATCAATAGAGGCATAATAAACATACAACCAATCCATTCCAAGGATGACATCAAAATCCACAATATCCAACTCAACAAGATCACAAGGCAAAAATTTATGCAAAATGCAAATTGGACAATCTCTATAGACCTTGCTAGCAACAATAGATGCACCAATGGGAGTAGACACCTCATAAGACTCACACAACAATTTGGGCTCAACATGAAATCTTTTGGCAACAAAAATAGTAACAAAAGAAAGAGTGGCACCCGGTTCTATCAATGCATACACATCAAAATCAACAACTTTTAATATACCGGTGACGACATTGGGCATCTCATCAACCGCTTGTCTCCCTTAGAGTGCATAGAACCGATTGTGCCTTGGGGCACAACCTTGTTGATCTCCTTTCCTCAAAGGAACCGCATTAGCACCCCAACCTTATGGACGAACATCTTTACCCTTGTTACGATTACGTGGACAATCCATTGCCTTATGCCCCACTCCCCAAAATTATAACAAGCACAAGTATACTTCAAGCATGGGCCACTTTGACCCTTACCACAATTCGGACACAGCATTAGGCACCATATCACCATCACCTTGGGCCCTTGGGTAGTCATTGGCAAACCTTCCATTAGGAGCATGAGAAGACCCTTGGCCTTGATGAAGCCGGCCACCCTTGGGACTTTGGAACCTCCCATCAAAACGGGCCCTCTTGGCCTCATAACCCCTCCTCTTTCTCAACTTTTTCCCATCCAATTGTTCGGCATAAGTCATAAGGCAGGACAAGTCCATATCACCAATCAACATAGAGGTACGACACTCCTCATTCACCCAATTAAAAAACACCGATCACAAACTTATTCATTCTAGACCTTAGGTTGGCAACCAAGTGTAGAGCATATATAGAGAGTTGATTCAACTTGAGGGCATACTCCCTTACACTCATGGATCCTTGCTTTAAATTCATGAACTCCATCATTTTGGCAACCCTAAACGTAAGAGGGAAGAACTGGTTGAGGAATGCCGCCTAAAACTCCTCCCATATAATCACATTATTGACTCCCTTCTCCTACTTCCATTGAGTATACCAAATTTGAGCCACCCCCTTGAGTTGGTAAGCTGACAACTCCGCCTTCTCTTCCGATCTCACACCCATAATAGCCAACACTTTATACACCTCAGTAATAAATTCTTGAGGGTCCTTATCCACTTTAGACCCATAGAACTCCGATGGGTTCATCCTAATAAAGTCCTTCATCTGAGATGCTGGAGTGGGAGCATGAGGGGCTTGGGCCCCTTGATTGACTTGATTAGCCATGGCTTGAGCTAGCAAGGTGAGAGAATCCCGGAGCTTTCCATGAGTTGGTTGTTCCTCGGGTGTGCGGGCTCTTCTTCCTCTTATGTTAGGCATGATCTAAAAATGTAAGAAATCATTCGTTAGAGGGGAACCCTTACCTAACTTCTATAGCATGATATAGAACATGAAGAAGGGAAACATTTCCCAAAATGTCTCATTGCCTTTTACTCATAGTTTTGGTGCATAACACAACCATGAATAAGACTCCAATCAACATGGTGCGTTGGATGCCGAGGACCATTAACAACCTAGTGCTCTGATACCAAATTTGTCATGACCCAAGCCTAGGGCCTAGACATGACACAGTGAATGGGGAACCCGAAGGAACCCCAAGCAAGCCTCTTCATATATCATTACACATCCTTGGTCGCGAAAGAAATTAAATAATAGTAAAATAATAGAAATAAGGGAAAATGGACTAAAGGAAGACTTTCATAACATACACATCAAAAGAGTGAAAGCTCATAGCATCAATATATAACTTATTCAACAACACCTCTAATACATAGAATTGAGTTGGGTCCAAGATAAATTTTCGGGCTCACCCTCATAGTCATAAGCTTGCATCAAAACAAAGAGAGTCTATATACATAGCATACGATCAAAGACATTATCCCTGAAACTGAGGACTCGCCAACTTGCTTTGAGAGAAATCGTACTAGCTACGTGGAGGAGGAGGATGATCAAGTGGAGCTCCGGTTCCTACATGGTAACATCATGTAGGCATAGAGTATGTGTTAGTACATTTAAATGTACTAAGTATGTAGGATGCAATGCAACAAGAGATAGGCAACATTATCGAAATACATAGATAGGGAATGAATGAGCATATAGCAATATGGCATGTATGAACGATGCTTGTAGTAAAACATCATTACATAGAATATTTTACATGTGTAGGAAGAGACTATCATTAGTAACCAAGGCCTACCACCTCCTTGGTGAGGCGATTGAGGTATATACCCCCAATATGGTAGAACGAGCCTACCACCCCGCGAGCGAGGCGATTGAGGTATAAAACTCCCAACATGGTTGCACGGGCCTATCACCTCCCCACCCCAAGCTAGGAGATTGAGGTATATATGTCATCTAAGCCTAGGGCCTAGACATGACATGGTGAATGGGGAACCCAAAGGAACCCCAAGCAAGCCACTTAAATTGTCATTACACATCCTTGGTCGCGGAAGCATATTAAAGGCATAAAGTAACCAAAAGGAACAAGGGGCTAAGGGATAGCTTGTCAAAACATCAACATCAAAGACAAGGAGTCATAGCTCATATCATAAATGCACAACTCATCCAACAAACATCTCTAAATACATCAAAAGAGCGTGGGCCAAGACAAAGCTACCGGGCTCACCCTCATAGTCAATAAAACATAAGATAGTGTCTCAATACATAGATAATAGTAACATAGACTAAGGTCCCCGAAATGGAGGACTCACTGACAAGATTGGAATAGCACCGATTAGCCGCGTGGAGGAGGATAATGATCAACTTGAGCACTGGTTCCTACATGGTGATATCATGTAGGCAAGAGTATGCGTTAGTACATTTGAATATACTAAGTATGTGGGATGCAATACAATAAGAAGTGGACATCATAATCAAAATGTATGATATTAAGCAATAGGCATAATATACAATATGTCATGTATGATCAATGCTTAAGAAAACATGCTTAAGTAACTCATGCTTATATAGGATATCATATGTGAAGAAGAGAGCAAGCTAGTTGTTCAAGGTATAAACCCCTTGATGGTTGCGTGGTATATGTCACGCCCCAAAGTGGCGCCATATTTTCAGAGGAAACACAACCGCTGCCAGCTCAAGATCATGTGTTGGGTAGTTTTTCTCATGTGGTCCTAGCTGTCTGGATTCGTAGGCAATTACCCTATCATTCTGTGTCAATACACACCCTAAGCCAACTCCTGAAGCATCGCAATACACTGCATACCCCTCAGTACCTTCTGGAAGTACTAGCACAGGTGTAGAAGTTAGCTTATTTTTCAGCTCCTAGAAGCTCCTTTCATACGCATCATTCCACGGGAACTTGGTTGCCTTATGTGTCAACTTTGTCAGAGGTGCAGAAATAGAAGAAAAACCTTCAACAAACCTCCTGTAATAACCTGCTAAGCCTAGGAAGCTCCGAACTTCTGTGGGAGTTGTTGGTCTTGGCCAATCTTTCACAGCCTCTATCTTTTGTGAATCAACCCTTATTCCTTTATCAGACACAACATGCCCCAAGAATGCCACTGATTTTAGCTAAAATTCACATTTGGAAAATTTGGCATACAGCTTCCTATTGCGAAGAGTCTGTAACACCTGTCGCAAGTGATCTGCGTGGTCCTCCTCTGATCTTGAATATACCAAAATATCATCTATAAACACTATAACAAACATGTCCAAGAATGGCTTGAATACCCTGTTCATCAAATCCATAAAAATAGCTGGTGCATTCGTTAGCCCAAATGACATAACAAGGAATTCAA
>JAPFFP010113284.1:0-18415 GCA_026153255.1 Solanum medicagineum | reverse complement strand
ATCTTTTAATATCCCAACCGACCTTTTGATCGATATAAGTAGCTTAATGGCTATCAAAGCCAAAGCATTTACCAATCTGTTCAAACACCATCAAAGGTATCATATTTACATTAGCCCCTAAATCACATAGGGCTCTTCTAAAATTACATGCCCTGATTATGCATGGTACTGTAAATGCACCAGGATCATTTTTTGTTACGACTTGTCTAATAAAGAGAGCACTACAGCTGTGTGGAATCTCGATTGTCTCACAATTCGTGGCTCTCTTTTCAGTTACCAATTTCGTTATCAATTGTGCATATGTTGACATCTTATTGAGAGCCTCAACAAATGGGATATTGATGCAAAGAAGTGAAGGTGGGTAGAAATTTTTGGAACTTAGCTTTCTTGCCTTCTTTCTCATGATTCTGGGTGAACCTTGCACCTTCATATGCAGACTTTTAGGAATGGTTCCTTTTTCATTTGTTTCCACTTTAGATTCTTCATTGCCTTGTCCATAATCCTTAAATGCACCAAATAAAAGGGGTTTCGAATCCCATGCCTATTTCACAAGGAGCACTAGCTTCGGTGATAATATCCATGCATTTTTTATCATTGCCTCTTGTTGAGTTGTGCAGTTGTGTTGAGAGAGCTGACAAGTGAGCCTCTAAACTTTTAAATGATGTTGTATGAGACAACATAGTATGGCTCAACTGAGAGAGGCGCAACCTCATTTCACCTAGCACTGCATCCATAACTTCTACTTTGTTCAAAATGAGAACAAGCATCTCATTGACCTGTGACTTGTTCGAGTTTGCCTGTTGTTGATATGAATTAAATGTTTCTTGTTCCTCATTATGACATTACACATCTTTGCTCATTCCTCGACCATCACTCCGTCCAACACCAAAGTTCCGACCTAGATTCTCGGTTGATGCTGAAAGGTCAGTCGAGAACCCAATACTCGATTCCCAATAAAATAAACTTCTCTCACTCGATCATTCTCACTTGCCTCATTCTCATGGGGCAAGACATTAAAAAATTGAACAACATTAGGTTAGTGCATTCGAGTCACATATTGTGTTATAAAAATCTACCTTTTGCACCATTTCTGACATGATTTTTCTCCTCTGCTTCTCCTTAGCCAGTTGTTCCTCAAATATTCGGCCCTTTGCATTTAAGGCGTAGTCTTCATGAGTGTACCAACCTCTGCTTATTTTAGTCACTTCATCTAGTAATTCTACAGCTGCTGCAAATATTTACTTTATAAGCCCACCTCAGAGTAGCCAATCCACCATTCTTTTGTTGATGACTTTTAAGCTAACATAGAAATATTATAGCAACAAATGACAAGGGATCCCATATGTTGGACACTGAAGAAAAATCTTGCAAATATGTTGTCAAGCCTTATGGAAGGGTTAATCATCAACTCTTCTAAAATTTTCTATATTCCTCCTCGACCTGATCATCTTTGAAGGTGGGAAGAATCGGTCAAGGAACTCATTTTCAAATTCTTGCCATGATCCAATTGATCCACGGGAAGCTTAGCCAACCACTATATGGATTCTCCCATTATAAAAAATGGGAAAAGTCTCATCCTAATAGCCTTTTGTGTGACACCCTAATACTTGAATGGCGAACACACATCAATGAAATTTCGAAGCTGTTCCTGGTGGTCTTCACATGCTTGTCCTCTGAATAATCCCTTGAGCCAAAGTAATTGTAGCATTGTATCAGTAATTTTGAACTCAACGATTTCAGTTATCAATGGCAACAAGATAGCCCCAGCGCTGCTCACTTGGCTAATTTGATATTTCGAAGGTCATTTATGTCTCCCATGAATTCACCCTTTATACTCTGCTCATCGTCAATTGTAGTACCTACTTCACAATAGTAAAAACAACAAGAAAATAGTAAAATAATTCTAACTAAAAGAACAATGCTCAATAAACACTTCCAATATGAAAACGCCAATTCTCCGGCAATGGCACCATCTTTGATGTCACTCAACCCGACTACTCAAAGGCAAAAATGGAGGTTGTCATCAACATAATAACCCAACTTTAGAGGTTGGGGTTGATCCCACAGGGAATCATTGTTCAAGACAGAAGTGACTCATTAGACCAAGTAATTGTGGGATCTGGGGGATTGTAATAATCAAAACAAGAGTTCAGCTAAACGAGTTCTAAAATAACGATTTAAATAGCAATTAAGGGAAGATGTTGGGGATGTGAAAATATTGGAATCGATCTACCAAATGCATCTAGATACTTGACTTAATGAGTTGGCATTGAGTGAATAGGCTAGGTTTCTTGTAACCCAAATCAGCTATGATACATGGGTGTTTCGTATGACTCAGCTAACAAATAACACACGGCCTACGAGGAGATGCTTAGCCTAAGAATTCTCAGAAAAACCTCTAATACTTTATCCATTGAATCCATGGTTGTGGACTTCAACTGAAACCTCAAAAGGTTTTCAGCCATTATATCTATTCCACACTCTAACAGTTTCGGGTAAGGTAATAATTAGGGATCTAAAGCAAAACTCCAAGTTTGCAACCTTGAAATTTATAGATTAAACCTAGGAACAGATATAAATTCACCCAAATCAATAATAGACAAATCAATGCATCATAGGCCCAATAAATAAATCAAAGACCCATATCAATATTACACCCCCAATATGAGGGTTTTATCAATACATGCTAAAAAATAAAGATTGAATACCATACATAGTAGCAAAAGTCAAGGGTAACAAGATTGAGAACAAATTAGTTGATTATCACCAGCCAACATTCTCTAATTTAATGCCCAAAAGCTTCAAGACCCTAACTCCCCTTAATACACTAAGAGGAAAGTTCTATGTACTACTACTACAGACTAATTGTTCAGATATGGAATGAATAGATTATGTACAATATCCTTTCTATAATTTCTTATATACTTTGTGCAAATGTGAGAAAATTTATGTTGTGTAATGTCGTTCGGCGGTCAAAGCAGACCATCGTCGAACACTCTGACGATGCGCTGAATGTGCACCTAATTGCTTTCCTGTGCACCTTTATAAGGCTTCCTCCACTGCAACATTAGGTGATGACTCTTTGCTCCACCGATCCAATTTGCGATGCGTCGAAATATTCATCATATCACCATTCTGTCAAAATTTTGGGGATTTGGGTGCTGCAACTTTATGCGATCACTTGTACAATTTAATGATGCACTGAGTAAGCTTTGTGATATCGAATATGACTGATTTATTAACTTCATATGGATCCCTTATTGCTGTAAGGATAGGTGATCTCCACGAGTGGTCGGTCGATCGCCGAGTATGTCGGCGACACTTTTTCTCATCGCCTTTCCGCTCTTCTGCTCACTTTTTGATATTTCACCAAGTATTATCCATTTGTGAACTTTTAGCTCCATTTCCTATCATAGCACATACATATTTGTTAGAAGTTGGAACTTATATCACACTAAGGGTAATGTTTTCTTGCGATCTATCCCCAAATGAGTCCGAAATATGGACTCATTAGGTATCCCAGGTGTGAAAGAATAGCCTAGCATGGCTTGATCCTAACATTGATTTACCACTAATCATCTAGTCATTTGTATTATATACCATGCATAGATGTAAAGTAAAGAAAGGTAAAGTAACGAAAAGGACATAAAGTACATAATCCCACAATATGACTAAAGGTGGTCACTTATCCTTATACCAGTGCATGATTTCATTTGAGTTCTTATTTCACAAATAGTACTCCTTGCCTTACATATTTAGTACATTATCATATACTAAAGCACCTCATGAGGACTTACACTTCATATTGCGAAGCTAATAGATCTCCCTGGTAGGAGTATAGGATATTTAGCTTCTATTACTAAGGTCCAGGTTGCTTCAGGGCATTGTGTGTCTAGAGCTTATATTTTTGTATTGCATAGTAGTTAGTCATGAGATGGGTATATCCTGACCCTTTTCAGATAGTTTTCCTTATCTAGAGGCTTTGTAAACTATGCAAAGTAAAGTGTACTCATGTCTCGTATTTTCAACATTGTGGATCCAATGACCTAGTCATATGTATTTCCTTTTGGCTTGTTATTATTGTGTAATTTCCTGGATGGATGCATGTTATGTGTGGAAATCCCTTATAAGGTTCATAGATAGTGTATGATTATAGGTTTGGTTCTCCTGAGCCTTATTGGCAACTGGTGTTAGTTCACCTTAATGGGGCTTTAGACGTGACATAGTGGCTGCCCTTCCATTGATGCTGAGCACTGATAGGTTCAGGTCCTATACCCCCTAAATTATAATGTTAAAGCAATACTAGGGATTGGATCTCACTTCTTTGACCTAGTGGATGATGATATCCCCACTGGTCCAGAGCATGCTAGGGCGAATTTTGATCTAGACTGACGATGAGCTAGTGGAGCAGCCGCCTTTGCACCTCCATAGAGCCCCTTAGCTTATCAAGCCCAATATGGAGGAGTGAGCATCAAACCCTTATCATCACATGTTTTGGTATGTGTTAGCATTGAGGGCAGTGTTATCTTTTAAGTGTGGGGTGGGGGTTGTTTTTATTATGTTGCTATTTATTTGATTCCACCCATGTATAAATCTAGAATATGTTTTATTTTTTATATCTATGATGTTTAATTAAGTCAATATTTTAATTCTATTTTTGAATTCGATTTTGTTATAACTAATTAGATCATGGAATGATGTTAGTTTTGATTTTGGAAGTTAATGTTGAATAGTGTTGCATGATGTGATGTTTTGCATGTTGTGATTGTTGTTGAATGTGTAGATATCTCATTTTTATATAGTCATAGTTAAGTGACGGGGCCTTATGATTGATTGATGATGATCGTCCTAAGGATATTCGTGAAATGTGTGTCTTATATAGTTGTCGGTAGATGTTGATGCTGCAATGTGGTTTAGTAGGCATAATTTTGAAGAAAACTGAAAATTTTGAATGGCCTACATTTTCAATTTTGTATCAATATATGCATGCTTAATGTATGAATTCGTGAGAATGTACGTAATGGTTATATTCATATTGAGCCTTTGATGAAAGTATGCTAGGAGAGTGAAAGCTTATTTGTGTGTCTATGTTGCGTTAATTGCTAGAACTTGCTCTGTATGTGGACTAAACTAGGTTGAGACAGAACATGGAGTATATAATCTAGGCATTTCTTTAGTAACCTTATTTTAGACCATTCTTTTTAACCAAAAATAGCATGTTCATCCCTAGTTAGCCCTTTTGAGTCTTAGCCTTGTTCTTTGGACAACCATATTATAAGTCGAATCCCTTTCTTTCTTAAACCATGATTTTGATCCTAATATCCTAAGTGTTTTAACATGGGAGAGATGAAAGGAGTTGATCTTGGAAAAGGTACCCTTGGGACAAGTCTTGGTATAGAAGAAAAATATTTTTTGAAAATATTAGGACCTAAACCAGTAAGGATTCACGACCAATCCGCATCGCAAACCTGCTTCTGGTTAGGGCACTGATGTGTGAAAATATATATATATATATATGTATATGTATATCTGTATGTATATTCTTTGTATGGATATATACCAGAGAAGGCATGTTGAGGTTAATTTAAATAGCAATGTTTGAAAGGGGGTTGCGATGTAGAAAGAAAACCAAAGAGAAGTGTATAAAGTTAAGTGTGTTAGACAAAAGCGCTTGGGAGTTGAGCCACTAATCGTATCCTAAAAATCACTACCCACCCACATCTAGCCTACATTACAACCAAATTAAAATTCTTAAGTGATCTTTCGAGTTAGATTTTTATGCTAGTGAGGACCTACATTAGGGGCAAGTCTGGGAATTAGAAGCAACATGAGATATCATTTGGGAGAGCAAGAATTGTGATTATACCCATTATCATCTTCCATTGTATTTCATTAGTGTGAGTGTACATGGGTAATTCTTCTTGGGAGGATACATGATTGTTAAAGGATTAATAACCATAACAACTCCAAGCAGAAGCTCGCATAATTTCGTATGCATCATAGAGTATGATCTTGAGGTGTGGTGTCATTTCAATAAATCATTTAGATTGTGAATTGCTTAGACAGGCCCTCTATGTCAATATTTGTTCCTTCGCAAAACTACCTAGTGGTCACATGCATGTGTCTTAATTTGTACGAGGATGAACAATTGTGTGGAATGGTGATCTTAGGCATATCTATACGCCCAATAGCAAATTTTTATCCCTGTTCAGAGCGTAGTTTAAGGGAAAATTGATAGAGCTTATATAGTTTTTAGTGCAATTTTGTTATTTCATGCTAATCTTGGCCAAGAGCGCATTTTGATTGTGTTTTACAGGTTTTGAAATAGATATGCATGTCCGGGTTCATAGCCAAAAAATAAGGAAGGATACAACTAGAAAAAGAAAGCATTAAAAGTCAACTTGTATTGGAAAAGAGAAATTCCGCGTCATAGACTAGTGTAAAGATGGTTGAGGTTTGAAAAGAAGCTAACGGCGCGAAACACTTATGTGATATGTGGACTTGGTTCAGGATAGTTCAAAATTCGTTGGATAAGTTGGCAGTGCAAAATACACTATGTGGGAACATGTCTGCATTGCAGACTTTGAAGTTGCATAGTGAAAGCCAAAACATGGCATTTCTTTTGTTTAAACACTATTTTAGTCATTACTTATTATCTAAGTTTTGTTGGGACGGGGAGAAGAGACAAAGAATGTTAACATAGGGTTATTTCTTTCATCATTTTTCCTTTGAATCCATTCTTTGAATGTTTCTTAGACTAATTTTATGTTTGAGACAAACAATGAGTGGCTAATCTCCCATATTCTGGAATGATAAACATAGACTATGTTCAAGACTTTGATTTCTAAGATTTATAAATGGGTTTCATATAATTACTCCTATATTGTTTTTATCTATATTTCATAGTCTGGCCAACTGTGAAATACACTTGTTGTCTACCTTAGATTCATAAGATGTTGAGGGGACAGAACATAAGGTATAGGGAGCTCGTTTGTTCTAGGAAACTAGAATGATTCGTGTATGAGAGACTTATGACACCTACCCATACACCTTGCTTGGTTAATAAAACAGGAAGATAGCTTTAATGTATTTTCATTGATCATGCTTATGTCCACTTAACAATGTAGTTAGGTATTAATGAGAATAGGCAAGTAGAGGTCGAAAGATTGTGCTTGGTATGTAAATCAATAATTAGAAAACCAATGAATAATCATAGGAATTTAGGCTAGAATATATATCGAAACAGTTACAGTCCTGGAATCTCGCTTAATTTGGTAACTTCTCATCAAAGCATTTGATCATAGTAGTAGTAATTTTAATATTTTAGTAGAAATAAATAATAATCATCTTTTCTTGGACAATATACATTGCATAGTCATCTTTTGGTAATAATTGGAAGTTACTTAAAGTCCTTTAGGTTCAATTTCTTTTAGAGTCATTATATTACTTAAGTAGACCGGGTATACTTGTGTATGCTAGGGAAGAAACAGGTAGTGGGTCTGCATATTAGACTGTCACCTAAGTAGACTCTCCCTTGGGTCGATATCACCACCAAAGCATTACTAAACCTATCTCCTAGGCCCTTAACTTTCGGACTTGTCTGTCTAGAATAACCAATTGATCCTTATCATAAGTCAAATCCGGACACAACTCTATCGAATCAATAGATATCACATAAGACTTATCCAGAATATAATGTTGTAGCCTAGAGACATGGAATATTGGATGCCCAGAAGATAAGCTAGGTGGAAAGGCAAGTCAGTAGGCTACCTCACTTACTCTCTCTAGAATCTCAAAAAGGGCCAATAAATCTAGGGTTGAGCTTGCCCTTCTTCCCGAACCTCATGATATCCTTCATGGGTGAGATCCTCAACCAAACCCAGTCACCCTTTATTAACTCTAAGGGTCGAACATGTTTGTCAACTTAACTCTTCTGACAACTCTAGGCTGTCAGTAATCAACTCTGAAGCAGGTGAACCTGCTCCATAGCATCTCCAAGTAAGTCTACATTATGGATATCCACTGCAAATGAATCAAACTAGCCTATAGGTGATCAACATCTCCAGCTACACAAGGTCTTAAAAGGAGCATTTGGATGCTAGAATGATAATTGTTATTGTTAGCAAACTCCATCAAGGGCAAATGTTATCCCACCTAGCACCAAAGTCAAAAATGCATGCCTAGAGCATATCCTCTGGCACCTGAATAGTCCTCTCAGACTGCCCATCTATTTGAGAATGAAATTTTGTACTCAAGTCTAGCTGGATACCCAAACCATGTTTTAGGCCCTTCCAAAAGTGGGAAGTTAATAGAGAACCTCGATCAGGCACTATAGAAATTGATACACCATGAAATCTCATAATTTGATCGATGTATAACTGAGCCAATCTCTCCCCGTGAACCTAACTTTGACCGAAATGAAGTGCACAGACTTGGTCAGGCGGTCCACAATAACCCAGATAGAGTCATACCTGCCCACAGTATTGGATAACCCGACTATAAAGCCATCGTGATCTGCTCCCATTTCCAGGTAAGAATAGGCATCCTCTGGATCTCGCTCCCTAGTCTTTAATACTCACACTTGACCTATTGACATGTCAAACACTTAGACACAAAATCAGTTATTTTCCTCTTCATGCCACACCACCAGTATGGCTGGCTCAAATCATGGTACATCTTCACTACTCCTAGATGAATGGAATATCTAGCACAATGAGCCTCCTCAAGTATCACACCGATCAAGTGACCCACCTTAGGTACATAAATCTGGCTTTCAATTCTCATAACCCCATCAGCATCAAGTACGGCCTCCTTGGCGTTACCCTAGTCACCTTGTCTCAAATGAGACACAGCTTCTCATCCTCGAACTGTTGCTCATGAATTTGATCCATCAAAGAAGATCTGGCCTCTAGGAATGCAAGCATACCAACATCATCAGACAGCTGCAATCTTACTAATCTATTGGCCAATCGCTGAATATCTCTAGCCAAGGGTTGCTCCTCTACTCAGATGGCTGCAAGGCTGCCCATACTAGGAGTCTTCCTCCTCAAAGCATCGACCACTACATTGGCCTTTCCTAGATAGTATAGAATGGTCAATTCATATTCCTGTAAAAGCTCAATCAACCTCCTCTATCTCATATTCAAGTCCTTCTAGCTAAAACTATACTATCAGATGTGGTGATTAGTAAGTATCTCACAATGAACTCCATACTAATGGTGCTGCCATAACTTCAAAACTAAGACAACAACTACCAACTCTAGATCATGGGTAGAAAAGTTTTTCTCATGAGTCTTCAATTGTCTTAAGGCATAAACAATCACCTTCCCCTTCTGCATCAACGCACCTTCTAACCCAACACCTGATGCATCACAATACATGGTAAAACCAACAACCTCCTATACCGAGGCCAAAACAAGTGCAGTAGTTAACAGATCCTTAAGCCTTTGGAAGCTTGACTCATAATCCTCCAACCAAACAAATGTTACATTCTTCTTAATGAGTCTACTGAATAGAGTTGCTACAGTAGAGAAGGCCTACACAAAATGTCGATAGCAACCATCCAACCCCACAAAGTTATGGATCTTTGTAGCTGAAGTAGGTCTAGTGCAACCTCTAACAGCCTCAATCTTTGCCAGATGAACATTGATGCCCTCCTTGGACACCACATGCCCCAAGAATGCTATCAAATTAAGTCAAAACTCGCACTTGGAGAACTTAGCCTGCAATCTCTCCTCCTTAAGCCTCTAAAGCACAATCCTCAAATGTCTAACATGATCGGCCTCATTCTTGGAATAGAATACAACATCATCGATAAATACAATCAATAGAGAAATTCAAAAACGCCCAAAATACACCATTCATCAACTCCATAAATGTGACAAGTGTATTAGTCAACCCAAATGACATGACAAGAAACTTATAGTGACTATACCTTATCGGGAAAGCCATCTTGGGAATATTGGATGGCCCAATCTTCAGCTTGTGATACCCAGATCTCAAATCTATCTTAGAAAACATTGTTGCACCCTGAAACTAGCCAAACCAATCATCAATCCTGGAATAGGCTACTTTTTCTTGACAGTCACCTTGTTTAACTATCTGTAGTCAATGCACATTCTCATTGACCCATCCCTATTTTTCACAAACAGGACTAGAACACCCATGGTGACACACTAGGTCGAACAAATGCCTTGCTCAATAAATCTTGAAGTTGCTCTTTTTAACTCTTTCAATTTAGTAGGAGACATAAGATATAGAGAAATAGAAATGGGCTTAGTACCTAGATCCATATCGATGGAAAAATCAATTTTCGTGTCAAGAGGGACTCTTGGGAGGTCAATAGGAAACATACCCATAAATTCATGAATAATTTGGATAGACTCTATAGAAGGTGAATCTGCAATGGTATCATGAATAAAGGCCAAGTATAATAACCAACCCCTATCAAACATTCTTTAAGCCCTGATATAAGAAATAACCTTGCTAGGATTAGAACCAGATAAACCCTTCCACTCAACCCTAGGTCCACCAGGCACAACCATAGTAACCGTCTTGGCAAAATAATCAAGAATAGCATGAAACAGAGATAGCCAATCCATACCCAAAATAATATCAAAATCTACCATATCAAGAATAATCATGTCCACCCAAGTATCATAACCCTCCAAAGACACAAGATAGGATCCGTAAACCTGATCTACCATTAAAGGTTCTCCTACTGGTAGAAACATGTACTGGCACAAGTATATGATTATATAACAAGTCAAACCCAGTGGAGAAATATGTAGACACATATGAATAAGTAGATCCAGGATCAAACAACACAAATGTAGGCCAATGCAAAACTAGGACAATACCTGTAATAACCACATTTGAGGCCTCTACCTTGGGTCTACATAGAAAAGCATAACAATGAGTGTCATACCCTACACCTGACTGACTCATGCCCCTACTACCTCACTAAACTACTGCATCACTAGCACCCCTACCAGGAGCACGACGACCTCTACCTAACTAAGCTCTATCACGCTCCCTGACTAGTGGTGTTTGACCTCTAGCTAGAGGTGTTGAATGTCTAATCGGTGCCACTAAATAGGTATGGTGTGGCCTAAAATGAGTTTGGAAAAGACATTGTATGATCATGTGGCTAGGATGTCCACAACCATAACAAGACCTCGAAGTGGGCTGATGATGTGAAAAATTAGGAGGAATGTTATAGCCACCTAACCTGTAGATCTCTAACCATTGGATGAGTTAGAACCACCCTTTATAGCTAGCGATGAACTATTCACAGGACCCGATGTAGTGATATGCTACCTCATCGATAAAAGAGTTACCTCCTAAAAGAGTGCCAACATAATGAACAGAAGCTCAACCCCTCTTGGGACCCCTGATGTGTTATCAAAATACAGTACTTTTGATGCTTAAAACTTGGAAAGTGTGTTCTCAAATTGGTGTTAGTAGCCTTGATGTGCTTTTATTTATTTTTTAAGGTTATGAGATTTGGCAAGATTTTGGGTTAAGTGTTGCATATGTTGAGTTTTTGATGAAGTACAAAGCACTCTATGGGCTGTGGAAATTTCCATGAGCCATAGAGTGGTTTCATGGTTAGATCCAGTAAAGGGCCTATTTTCTGAAGTTGCATCCATGAACTGCCAGATGAGCCATGGGATTTTATATCAGTCGTAGATTAGGTTTCATGCCTTGAGGATTAGAAATGGAGTTTCTGGAAAGCAGTCAAACAAAACCCTATACAGGTCATACATTTAAGTATGTCCCATAGAAAGGTCTCGTAGAAGTGATAGCCAGTTTTGGAGAATGAAGACTATGAAGCCAAGGTATGGGCCGTAGAACTTTGTATGGCCCATAACTCGTAATGCCTGCTGAATTTAATTTTTTTGTTTTGTTTTGGACTAGTATTCTAGTAATTATAAATAGGTTTTTTTAGTCTTTTTTATAGTCTTTTTTAGATAGAGAACGAAGAGAGAAGGATAGAGAGAGACACGAGACACTTGAGAAACAACTTTGTGATTTTTAACAATACTTTGTGATTTCTAGTGAAGAATTTAGCAATTCTTGTTCTTAACTTTATCATTATAAGTACTTAATTATTTTATTTTATATCATGATTCTTTCACTACAATGATTATCCATAACTAAATCAATAACTAAGATTGTGAAAACCTGATAAGTCATGAAAACATGACTTTTACGATGCTTAATACATCGGATTATTTTGAGTTCTTAGCCGCATTTGTTAGTTTAATATGTGTTTTATATTGTTTTTGTAGGAAAATGAGAGTCGCATAGATTATACGAACATTGAGATAATTAAAGAGGAAAATAGACTTGTACTTGAGATACATCATTGGTGAGCATACTGGAACAGGCATGAGTCCAACCTTCTCTTTTTATGAAAATTACATGTTTTCAAGTTGTGTTACCTACGGGTATCAATTATTATGAAATATGAACATAAATCATGTTGGGGTTTTACCAAGTATTGATTGATTATGCATGAATGGATATTTCAATCTTATTCCATGAATTGATTTTGTCTATTGAGACTATATGCATGTTTTGAGTTATGAAACTATCAACTATTATGAGATTTTGTGATGGATTTCAAGGTACCCTAAATGAGGGTTTTATAACTATATTGGTGGGTTGATTTGAATTGATTTACTCATTTTATTTCACTCTTGAATTGCATGGTTTTGGACAAGTATTATGAACCCACCAAGCGATTGATAAAATGACATAATAAGAATTCTTAAGTTACTGATGATCTATTACATGATTTACAAGTCAAGTGACTTCATGATAATTAAGCGATTTCAAGCATGTATTGAAATCATGAAAAGTAGCGATGATTTTACAAGTATCAAGTTAAGCTATATTTCAATATTTTACCTTTTGTGAGCCATTTATGTTAAAGCAAGGGTTCACGTATGATTATGATCTATTCTCATGTTCAAGTTAGGCTCACTAGTAGAGGTCAAGCATGTTTATAAGCTACTCAAATCTTTTTCTTATAAGCTATTCATGTTATGATTAAAGCATGATTATTACAAGTATTTCGTGGGATTTAACTTAGCACCGATTGAGGCTTAAGATGGGGGCTTGACTCAAGGGGTCCTTATGTAAAGTCTTTAGTCTCTAAACTATGTGTCATCATAGAATTATGATTATTACTCTTGCTATACTAGTGGATCCATCTAGTTCGTGTTATCATGTTTGGTTTGCCTTGGCAAGTAGACCACACTTCATCTGGAGTGTCATGTCCGGTCACCTGAACCGAGGGGGTGTTAGGCCTCGGAGTCCAAGTTGTAGCTTCTTGGTCTACACCAGTTGAGGTCACTTCCCACCTACGTATGGTATATTATGCAATTTGAATGATTTTCAAGCATGTTTAGTACAAGCATTGATCATGCATGTCATATTGAGATTATATATCTATTGCTTATGACTATTCGTTTTGAATATATTTTCTTATGTCTTTATTGCATTGCATCCCACATACTTAGTATATTTAAGCGTACTAATGCATAATCTATACCTACATAATATTACCTGAAGCTCCTTTTGATCATCCTCCGCGTGACTAGTTTGGTACTTTGGAGAAAAGCATTGGTGAGTCCTCAAGTCCGAGGACACTATCAACATTACTGTTGTAATGTTGAGACATTTTTATGTTTAACACTTGTTATTATGAGGGTGAGCCCGGGAACTGTCTTGGCTCCAGCCCCATTCTAAGTTAAAGGTGTTGTTGGATAATATACTATGTTATGTTATGTTATGAATTTGACTCTTTTATGCTTTATGAATATCAAAGACTTCCCTTAGTCCCATTTCCCTTTTTAATCATGTCTTGTTGATGCTTATTTTTCTTCCGCGACCAAGGATGTGTGAATGATATGCTAAGAGGCTTGTTTGGGGGCCCCTCAGGTTCCCCATTCATTGTGTCACATCCAGTCCCTAAGCTTAGGTCATGGCAACTTGCTCAAAATCATGAAATATAAAATATATAGACAAGACAGAGTAAAATCAACTCATGTTAAAGTCTTTCCATTCAACCCACCAACATAGTAATAAAAATGCTCATTTTGAGTGTCATGAAAATCATTTAAAATACAATACTCCACAAGTTACTAACATATTTCATGCATAGGAATAATAATAGGAAATACCCATAAGAGATTTAACCTTAATATCATGAAATCTAACAGAGAGGAAAAGTTTGGCTTCATGGGTAGAAGGACCCCATGAATGAAGCTCACATACCTTAAACCTTGAATTTCTTGAAATTAAATTGGTGAAAGACTTGAGACTTGATTTGGGTTCTTGAAATCCAAAGCTTGTTCTTGAAATCCTTGAATTTGAATGAGGGATTTGATGATGCTTTTTGGAGAGGTTTAGAGAGGTTTGTAAGCTCTAGAGTTGAAAAATGACTAAGCATGGAGGATTTCACGTTTGAATGGGCATTGAGTTATTACCTCAATGCCCTTGGATGGAATATAAAAAACAAGGGAAAAGTTGCACTGATCCACACCCCAAGAGCGGTGTGGACTAGGCGCACCAGCCCAATTTACACTCTGCGAACCCCAGGCACGTCGTGGCCTGTGCGTGTAGGCTCTCTAGAAATTGTCCTGTTGCAAAAATTATTTTTTGCAATGGGTGTTCTAAAATCCGGGGGTTACCCATTTCCTACTCAATTATGCCCCCTGAACAAGAATATGAAGTTAGATTTTCGAAATCATGCATGGCTTTTTAGATATTTGGAAAATACGATTATGGGACATTTTGAACCACATGAGGGGTGTTTCAATATCTCCCCCTTGGGAATATTCATCCCTGAATGTCAAAGAAACATGCGTAAGAGAACTAATTATGAAGCTTTCAGCCCGACATAAATGCAACAAATGCACTTAACATCACTCTTAAAAAGTTTCACATATATGCTTCAAAATTATCAAAACTTGTCAACATGAACATGTATATTTGTAAAAATTACATGAGGGATGAAGCTTACGACTTGAAATCATGTAGAAGACTTAATTTATTACCTTCAGTTTGAGTAGAGTGGAATAGGTATCGATATCACTTCTTCATGTCCGCCTCAGCTTCCCATGTGGCACTTACAACTTGTTGATTCCTCCAAAAGACTTTGACGGATGCTACATCTTTGTTTCTTAGCCTTTTCACTTACTTATCCAATATCTCCACCAGGACCTCCTCATAGGTCAAATTATCCTCCACAACACCTACAACCTTTAAGGGTACTATAGAACTTGGGTCACCGATACACTAACTCAACATCGACACATGGAAGACCAGATGAACCATACCCATATCTGAAGGCAACTCTAATTTGTAAGCAACCTTACCAATTCCTTTCAAAATTCTATAAGTTACCACAAACCTTGGGCTTAATTTTTCTTTCTTGCCAAACCAGACCACACCCTTCATGGGTGAGCCCTTCAAGTAAACCCAATCATCAACATTAAACTCAACGTCTCTTCTCCTCACATTGAATAAGACTTTTGTCAGCTTTGGGCCGTCTTCAATCTCTCCTTTATCAATCATACCTTCTCCAAAGCCTCCATAACCAAATTCGATCCTATCAAAGCTATCTCTCGCACATCAACCCACCCAATCGGGGATCTACAATGCCTACCATATAAAGCTTCAAAGGGAGCCATGCCAATACTAGAGTGGTAGCTATTGTTGTAAGAAAACTCAATAGTGGAAGATATTCATTCAAACTACCCTTAAACTCAAAAACACAAGCCCTAAGCATATCCACAAGAGTTTGGATAGTCCTTTAGGCTTGGCCATCCGTTTGAGGATGAGAAGTTGTGCTAAGCTTGACCTTGGTACCAAGACCCCTTTGGAAGGACCTCCAAAAATTAGAGTGGATTGAGCACCACGATTCGAAATGATAGACAAGAGTACCCCATGCAATCTAACCAACTCATGAATATATAACTTAGTATAATTTTTTGCACCATAAGTTATTTTAACCGGTAAAAAGTTAGTCGGCTTTGTAATCCTATCAACAATAACCCAAATAGAATCAAAGTGTTTCCTAGTCTTAGGCAAACCAATCACAAAATCCATGTTGATCTCTTCCCACTTCCAAGTAAGAATTTCTGTGTCTTGGGCTAGGCCCTTGATGTTCGGCTTTCACTTATTGGCAATTCTGACACCCGACTACAAACTTGGGAATATCGCTCTTCATACCACCCCACCAAAACACCTCCCTCAAGTCTCTATACATTTTTGTGGAACTGGGGTGAATAGAATAGGATGAATTATGGGCCTCTTTCAAAATCAACTCCCTGAAGTCATCAACATTAGGCACACATAATCTACCTTGGTACCTAAGAACACCATCTCCCACTTGGGAGAAAACCTCCACTTTACCATCCTTCACCAAAGTCTTCAACTCTACCAGGGGGGTCAAGGTCTTATTTTGACTTGACTTCTTCAATCAAAGAAGATTTGGAACCATCAACAACCACTACACCACCATTTTCAACTTCATTCAACCTAATCCTCAACCTAGCTAAACGGTTAACTTCTCTAGCCACCTCTTTGTTACCATCATCAATATGTGCTAGACTACCCATGGACACTATACTTAGAGCGTCAGCCACAACATTAGCCTTGCTGGGTGATAGTGCATACTCATGTTGTAATCCTTAAGGAGTTCTAACCACCTTCTTTTCCTCGAGTTAAGAACCTTTTGTATGAACACATATTGGAGAGTCTTGTGGTCAGTAAACACATCTACATGAACCCCATACAAATAATGACGTCAAAGTTTAAAAGCAAACACCACAACAGCCAATTCAAAATCATAAGTGGGATAATTTCACTCATGCACCTTTAGTTGCTGAGAAGCATATGTTATAACCTTACCATTTTACGTCAAAACACACCCCAAACAAATCCTTGACCCATCACAATAAACCACAACGCCTTCTTGCCCTTCTGGTAAAGCCAAAATAGGAGCGGAGATAAGCTTGTCCTCCAAAGTTTGAGAACTCTTTTCACATTCATCAGTTCAAACAAATTTTGCTTTCTTTTGAGTCAACTTGTTCATAGGGGAATCAATAGAAGAGAAACCATTCACAAACCTCCGGTAGCAACCCACCAAACGCAAGAAACTCCTAATATCTGCGGAGTCAAGGGCCTAGGCCAATTTCTTATCACCTTCATCTTCTTAGGGTCCACTTTAATTCCATCACCCAACACCACATGCCCTAGGAATGCACCTCTTTCAACCAAAATTCACACTTTTCATATTTAGCAAACAACCTATCATCCCTCAAAATTTGCACCGCCCTCAAATGATTTACATGTTCTTCTTCACCTCCGAGAATAAATCAATATATCATCAATAAAGACTACCACAAAAATATCAAAGTAGAGTTTAAAGACCCTATTCATGAGATCCATAAATATTGTTGGTGCATTAGTCAAGACAAAAGACATTACCACAAATTCAAAGTGCCTATACCTAGTCCTGAAAGTCATCTTGGGTATATCACACTCCCTCACCCTCACTTGGTAGTGCCCGGACCGAAGGTTAATATTTGAAAAATGACTAGCCCCTTGTAGTTGATCAAAAAGGTCATCTATCCTTGGTAGAGGATACTTGTTCTTTATGGTGACCCAATTGAATTGCTGGTAATCAATGCACATTCTAAGCGTACCATCTTATTTCTTTACAAACAACACCGGTGCACCCTAAGATGACTTGCTAGGCCTTATGAAACCCTTTTCAAACAAATCCCTCAATTGATTCTTCAACTCCGATGGGGCCATATGATAAGGGGGAATGGAAATGGGTAGTGTATCGGTGAGGAGGTTTATGCCAAAGTCTATATCCGTTTTGGGATGAACACTGGGAAGTTTATCAGGAAAGACATCAAGAAACTCGTTGACCACCGGAACCGACTAAACAGGAAGGACTTTAGACTCAACATCCCTAACCTTTACAAGATGGTAAATGCAACCATTAGAAATCAATTTTGGGCTTTAAGACAAGAAATGAATCTACCCTTGACCACCACGTTACAACTCTCCCACTCAAGGATGGGCTCATTAGGGAATTGGAATCTAACTTTACGGGTTTTACAATCAATGAAAGCATGATATGCATGTAACCAATCCATCCCAAGAATAATCTCCAAATCCACCATGTTAAGTTCAACAAAATCACAAGGCAAGACTTTATGCAATATAAACACAAGGCAATTTCTATAGACTCTTTTAGCAATAATGGACTCACCAACGGGGGTGTACACCTCTAGAGTTCAAACAACAACTCTTTTTTCACCCATTCTACACTAAAACTCCAGCATTTCAAGGTCGTTTTCTCCCTAAAATCAGCAACCCACGCTCA
>JAPFFP010113265.1:0-18416 GCA_026153255.1 Solanum medicagineum | reverse complement strand
AATTAGCGTCAATTTGTCCAAACCATGTCATGTTTCATTTGAATTGTACTAGTAGTGTAAGATGTGGGGTGTTACAACTTGATAGTGATGTCATCCACATATACTTCAATTTCCTTATGGATCATGTCATGAAAAAGAGTGGTCATGGCCCTCATGTAGGTTGCTCCAACATTCTTAAGACCAAATGGCATCACCCTATAGCAATATACCCCCAATGGCGTAGTGAATGCTGTATTTTCCGCATCATTTTCATCAATCAATATTTGGTGATATCCCACAAAACAATCCACAAATGATTGCAACTCATGTTTTCACAATTATTAAGGAGTATGTGAATATTTGGAAGAAGAAAATTGTCCATAGGGCTGGCTCGATTGAGATCTCGACAATCCACACATATTCTGATCTTCCCATCCTTCTTTGGTACTGGCACAATGTTGACCAACCATGTAGGATAATTGATAACCCTTATGACATTCGCTTTGATTTGCTTAGTTACTTCTCCTTTGACCCTTAGACTCAAATCGGGCTTGAATTTTCTTGTCTTTTGTTTGACTGGTGGGCAAGCGGGATCGATTGGCAATTTGTGTGAGACTATGTCAGTACTTAATACTGGCATGTTATTGTAAGACCAATTAAATATATCAACCTATTGCTTAAGCAAATCTATTAACTCCTGTCTCCTTTCGATTTTCAAATGTATGCTGACTCGTGATTCCTTTGTGACTCCCTCGTCTCCTAAGTTGACAACCTTTGTTTCTTCCATATTGGGTTTCTCCTGACTTTCAAGCTGCTCGATCTCATGTGGTAGATTTTTTGGCATCATGCTATCATCATATTCCTCGTGATCCAATTCATCGCTTTTTCTTTGCTCAACCAACTCGTTACATGTCATAACTGTTGAACTAGGATTTTTATTAATACGAATGCTAAAAAATATAAAGATAAGCAAGAATAAATAAAGAAAGCGAGAAGTAAATACTTTAAAAGTAATGGGATAATTTTAGAAGATAAGACTTCTATTCAGAAGCACTCCAAATTTTCAAAAGACACAAATGACGAAAGGATTAAACATGATTCAAGCATCGATTTTGCTCATGTAAATTTTAAAAACTACTACTTCCCATACTACCAGGATTCTCGCTGAAAGAAAGATGGGTGGACAATCAAGTTTTGTAACACTTCTCCAGGCTCGACATCTGGATGGTCAATTTGCTGAGATCTATCCTTTCCACCTCTCCGATCATTGACATGAACAAATTTCCCATTCCCTCCATGATGTCGTCTTCAACTGCTAGACTTGGGATTAGAACTTTTTCTGGTATAAATGTTATCTTGCTTGACTTCGTGCTAAGAACTTCTCCCGATATAGGACGATATCCAAGTCCGGTGGTACCTTTCTGATGTTTTAGCTGGATTAATTCAGTTATGCCACTACACTTGGGTCCAAGTCCCGTCTTAGGCTAATATCTGTACTTCAACATCTCTGAAGCAACCATCTTTGCAACGCCTGACAATTTTATATCATCTGACCTTATTTCACCATCAGTCTTCATAGCTTGCATAGTTTCCAAAGTATGAAAAGTGGCTCCATCCAACTCTCCAGTGATTGGAACAGAATGGACAAAACAAATGGGATGCCTATGCTCTCCAAGGATGGTAACTTCGGTGCAATTCCACTGAAAATTTTACAGAAGGGTTGATGGCACGGCTCTTGCCAGGTGGATCCATGGTCTTCCCAGTAGTAAGTTGTAGTTAAATGACACATCCATGACTTGGAATAAAATGGTGAATTCAACTGGCCTCACTTGCAATGTGAGATAGACTTTTCCGATAACACTTCTTGTGCCCCATTGAAAGCTCTAACTTTCACATGACTCTCTCTTATCTCTTCCATGTTCATGTCCAAATCTCTTAACGTTGTGAAAGGGCAGTATTGCATCCAGAACCACCATCGATCAGGACTTGATCCATGATCTTGCCATAACATTTGACCTTGATGTGAAGCGCTTTGTTATGTCATATCCCTTCAGTCGGTAATTCATCATCGTGGAAGGAGACCTGTTAGCTTCCACGACTCGTCCAATGGCTGTAGCCAGAGTTTCACCTGTGGTCTCTTTTGGGATGCAAACCTCATATAATACTTCAATCAAAGCATTCCTATGGGTTTTAGAACTCATGAGCAGCGACAAAATAGATATGTGGGCAGGCGCTTTCTTTAAATGCTCTTCAACTAAATACTCATTGGGTTGCATCTTCTTCCAGAATTGAGCAGCTTCAACATCGGTGATATTTCTCTTCATATTCTGTTCTTTCCCCATAATTCCTCAATTAAGATCTTCGGGAGCATAATACCTTCCAGACCTAGTCATCCCTTGAACTGTGGCAGCATTTATCATCTTACCCTTAACTTTCGCTTGGTAATCCCACGGGATTGCTTTGGTGTCATACTTAGACTTCTCGGTGATTAAAGTGGTTATCACAGCTTTTGGCAAGTAGATTTGAATAGTCAAAGGCTCCCTTAACTGAACTCTGACAACAGGTTGTGCCGAAGACGTAGTAGAAACTTCTTCGGTATTCTAATTAGGAAAGACAGTTCCTTGTAAGTCATATTCTCCTTCTAGGGTAACCATGTTGACTTCTCTATTCTCATGATTCGGTAAAGGGTTGTTGTTCACATTTGGAGATGCCAGAGTGCATTTTATTATACCCCTTTGGATTTGAGACTCTATCTAATTCTTCAACCAGTAACAGTCTTCTGTGTCGTGTCCTTGGATTCCTAAGTCGTAGGCGCGTCGCTTGCTTCCATATCATAGTTGTGAGTAATTGGATCAGGGATCCTTCCTTCAACCGGCTACAATACGAGGGCAGCCCTTAGTCTCTTGAATAATTAGGCATAAGGTTCGGCAATGGGTGTGTAAGTGCGAGTGTTTCTGGCTTCAAGATTCGGATGGGGTCTTGGTTTATATGTTGGTCTGTTTTGGTGGAGTGGCGCTTAGACAGGGATATACTTGGTGGATTTCGTTATGTTGGTGCTCGAGGTGGATTATAGTATGGTTAGGTATTATATAGTAGGTATGGGATATATGGAGCGTGGGCAACAATTTGAGGATTGTTGGGATATCGATGGGGTGGACCTCCATAGTGGTAAGTGATAGTTGAGACATCCTCCTTTTTCTTCTTTCCACCACTGAGGGACCCCAATTGCATGGCTTTACTTGCCACTTGTAGTGTATCCATAAACTTAATCTTCTCGAATTTGATGCCTTCTTCTATAAAGTCCCCCATCTTGACCAATTCGACAAACTTCTGGCCCATCATTGATATCATCTTGTCTAAGTAGGTGCCTTCTTGAGCTCGAATAAAGTACTTGGAAAGCTCACCCTCATCCACCGGTGGTTGGATCCTAGTAGCCTCAGTTCTCCAGCATCTTGGATATTCTTGTAAACTCTCAGATGGTTTATTTTGTATGTTGGCTAATGAGAACCTGTCCGGAGTGATTTCGGTCTTAAATTTGAAGTGACTCATGAAGTCCTCTGCCATGTCTTGCCAATCACGCCATTTGCATGGATCTTGACATGTATACCAAGTCAAGGTTTCTCCATACATACTTCGGATGAACAACTTCATCCTTAACTTCTCATTTCTCCCTACACCAACCAATATATCACAATATGTCCTCAAATGTGCATGAGGGTCACCTGTCCTATCAAATAGTTTAAACTTTAACGGTTGTACCCTACGGGCATATCGATGTCAGGATGAATGCACAAGTCATCATAATCCAGGCTCTCCACTTCTCTAGTGAGTTGCAAGCTTTTTAATGCCTTCCTTAGACCGAAGTTGGGCATTTATCGACTCATCTTCCTTCAAGAGAGCATCTTTCTCCATTTCCGCATATTGATCGACCTTATATGGGACTCTAACTATAGCTGGGGTCATGAATGTAGGAGCTTCGACAGTATATGCAAGTGGCACATGCGGCTCATAAGGAGCGGCAGTGTGTGTCTCGAGCATCTACTGCATCTCTGGGTAGATGGGCATCGTGTAGTCTTGAGTAGGGTGGTTATGAGTGGTCTTGAATTTTGATAAAGCAACTGGCAGTGCTTGACCATGAATTAGAGCATGTTGGGTTTACTTAGGCAGTTTTGGTGAGTCAGTGGTAGGTAAGTCGATTTCAGGAAAGTGAATGGATGTCTGAAAGGTCAGCAAAGTGGTAGCCGAAACCTTAGCCAAGTCTCGCACTTGACGCAGTTCCTCCCACAGGGCTTCCAACTCTTGTGCCATTTGAGCCATTTTCTCATCATTTTGTGCCATGCTTAGGGAACCTTCTGGGTTTTTGATAGGTATCATTACATTCGCAAAGGCGTCAAATTCTTCGCTGTCAGTCATCTTTCCTCTCAATCGAAGGTTGTAATACAAGTCAGCCAGTTTGCAAGTCGACACAAATCAACATTCTTTTGGGATTAATAACAACAATCAAAAGAAAGAAAGGAAAAGGAAAACTATGTTAGTTTCATAGATATTGTAAACAAAGGAAAATATGTATATATCAAACATGTAACACATATATACGCCAAGTTGGCGACATTCAAGACGCGTCCTAATATAGAGCATCTCTTTGCCAGAGGTCGGCCTAAGTTGCAACCAAATTTCGAAGATAAATGATCCAATTAAACACAATTCAAATTTGGAGCAACATAATCTTCACTGATAAGGTATTTAGAGTCAAATGATAGAGCGCTTGGTAGAATAATGGACAACAAAAGCGAGGGAATGGAAGGTAACAGAAAAAGGACGAGTCATGAGACCCTACAACAAAATGTGACAAAGAACAAATGGATAAAGTTATGGCCAAGATGGACTATCATCAACGCCATCGTCCCAATCACAGTATGGCTCCGAACCTTGTACTCTGGAGGGCCCGAGCTTGCCTCCGAACCTTGTATATTGTCATACCCTGTGTACTCGGAGTGGTCATCTCCTATTGCTGGGACAGGTCCTTCTTTCGTGGCTCCACCCTCTGGGTCATTTTCTTGCTTTTCTTCTGAATCTTCTTTGAGGTCTTCCTTTGGATCCTCTTCCGCGTCCTCTTTCGGATCCTCTTCTATCCTTTGGATCAAATGATCCATAGATCCTAGAACAATTTGTTGGTACATGGGTGTTGTGAGCTCCATACTAAGGAGTACCTCTTTTTTGACCCAAGCGGCCAACCGATTATCCACAAAGCCCCCGAATCCTTCTGCACTAGTTCAAACCCTATGACTCACAATGGTGTGCCAGGCATAGTATTCTGGTGTACACCATCTTTCATTCCCCATGTTTATTGTGATCACGTAACACCATTCTAACTGCAAATTCCTTATTCGTATAGTAGGGACTGAAACAAGATCATCTTCGTGCAATACCATGCGTGACCACAGTGGCACATCCCGGATGAATCCAAACTGTCGCATGATTCGAAGAGGTGTGTTGACACCAATTTTGACCCTCCACATTATAATTAATTATCGAGCTTCTTCAATTTTTAACAATGTGAAATAATTATCTTAAAAAAAACATATATTTTAAGTTATTTCATATACTTTGTACGTATGTAATTATGTACTTTTTCATAATTATTCAAAAATACAAAGAAATTATATTCTTGTTTATTATTAAATTATTTTTTGAAATTAAGTAGTTCGTTATTGAGTTAATTATTTCGCTTTAGTTAATTTTAAAGAAGTTCATTAATTGATCTAACTTAATTCATTGTGTATTTTAAAATTCAAACCCTCGCATCAACCCCACATGTCCCCTTCGTTTTTCCTTTTTCCTTTTTACTTAACTTTTTCTTTTACTTTTCTTTTTCGTTTCCTTTTTACGTGGGACCATATGTCTCCTACTCTCTCCTTTTCTATCTTTTCTTCATCACAACTCACGACCCTCCATTTTTCTTCTCCATTTTGAAATCAACACACAGATATACACACTCTTCCTTTGAGAATAGACAAAAATCAAAATCTGTAATAGCTCCAATTTCAGCAGCCATTTTTCAAACAACTTAACACCTCTCTCCAACGTTCAAATCCAAGTTTTTCCCCAATTTTTTACCCTAATTTTCTCTATAAATAACCCCTCTTGAATCTGTAAGAAAAGGGAGGATTTTTGGTCGACTTCCTCCAAAAAAAATTTCTTTTTCCTAGTTCCAGAACTCAGATTAGCAAACAAGAAACTGAGTTTGATTCTTCTATTTTTTCAAGCTCGTGGTAGGAAATGATTTTTCCAACTCGTTTTTTCCTGTTCGCTGCCCCCAAATAGGTAATACTTTTAGTCTTTTTCCTTTGCATTTTGTTCGGATATGAGTGTAAATCCTACCTTAGCTGAAATTGTTGTGCTTTGATGGGTTGATACTGTGGTTGGTCATTAAGATGTTTTTTCCTAAAGTTATAGAGTCATTCTCTAGTCATTAGACAGTGTTTCGTTAGAATTTTTGTTCGATTCTTATTGTATTTAGTTGACTTCGAATTATCTCATTCTCTTGTTTATTACCAGAAAATATGGTTAGCAAAGATATGGTTTGAGTATTATCGAGTTATATGAATCTTGTTTGTTGAATTTTTTTAACACTTGTCACCCTTGTTTCTTGACTGTTGTAGATAATAATTAATGGAAATTATGTTGGTGCCTTGTTTCTTGACTGTTGTTGATATCAATTACCAAAAATAATGACCCAATATTAATTTGTTTTTTGTTTTTGTTATGGTCACGTCAATCCAAGTCCATGTTGGACTCCATCCCCGATTCTAGGGTCAGTCTCGGGCCATTTCGCTTAATAGAGAAGCTGTGCTACAAGTTTTTAAGGGCTGAAATGTTCCTGTATACCTTAATATACATCATGCATACAGTATCATGATATACAAAAATGGGAGAAAAATTCAAATCATGGGTGTTGATGGTTCAAGGTGATAGGAATGTCAAATCTGCAGGTTGATATATAGTATAAATATGGTATATACATCGATATACTATATATATACCTTAACATGATACAGGTAGATAATGTGGTTCAAAACCCAATTGCAGCATTCTCAGGGCCTAAAAATGGGTTGAAGCAGGCCCAAAGTCAGCAGAAGTTGGGCAAGATTTATAAGGGCCAAGAAGACTCAAATTTATTTTAGAATTAAGATAGGTTGAAATTGGGTTCGTCAAGCCCAATAACTTTGTTTTATTTCTTGCTAAATTTGTACTCTCATGTTAATTTTATTTGTTAACTCTATATTATCTTTGTTGTGTAGTTTCAATCTAATTAGAGTCCCCAAAAGTCAAACCATTTGTGTTAGTCAAAAAATTAATTTTGTGATTTTTAATTCGAAGAATACATTTCTAAATCTTTTCAATACTTAAAATATGTTTGCGAAAGTGTTTACTTAAATTTTTCTAAGTTTTATTTAAACATTGATCTTTTCAAAAATTAGTCAAATAATTTCAAATCGTCGGATAACCACGTGTTAGCAGCTATTTTAAGTGCTAATACCTTTTTTAAATAGTAATAAGAACCCTTACCCATTTCTCTGAAATTTTAGGACTTTTTTTGTTAGGGTCTTAAAATTATTTTAAGTTTTCTTAATTTCTATTAAAAAAATTAAGTCACAACTCTATTTTCTTATTTTTCCAAAAAAATGGTTGTCTCTTAAATTAATTAAGTTTTAAGTTGATTTTTGATTTCTTTTAAAAAAGCCATTTTTGCGATTAACAAAAATAGCGAATCTGCTGGGGACTTAATTAGGATCTAACCATTAGATTAGGTTGTTTGAATAACTATTCCGTTTGTAATATTTAGTAATTTTAATTTCATTATTTGCTTTATCTGTTTAATTCGAATATTAACTGTCATTCCGCTCATACTTCCTCCAGTTCTAGAAACTTGACAGTATCACACATACACGCGAGGTGTGTTTTTCGCACCCACAAACTTCTTTCACAAAAATCCAAAATTTAGGGGAGTTGGCATATGCGTGGATTGTCTGGATTTTTCTTTGTGGCTGCGTAGCCTCCTCACTCGAGTTGTTCGCTCCGGAACCTATTGTCTAGTAAGCTAAATATTAGAAAACATAAGATAGAGCTAAACCAAATCCCTACTTCTAAGCATTTGCCTAGGTCGACCCAATATCTGATGGGTATTGGGCCCACTAGACAGACTACCTTGAGTCTAACGTGGCCCCCGGCCCAATTGGATGATCATGTTTATGTGTTTAAAATTTGAATGTTCTATACGCTTTTCGATGAACCATTGTCCCTTGGGGTTGAGATTTTATTTTAATAGTTCAGTCGAAATTGGATCTTCATGAGGTACTATTTCATCCAAAGACGTTTGGAAATGCTGAGAAGTTCAAGAAGAACAATCTATATATAGATGTTTGTGCTCCTGTGTGAGACTGATTATTTATATCCCTTTCTTGCCTTTTATGTATCCCCATTCAAGTTACTTATAAAAATTGTAATTTTTTGGGGCAAATGGAACATTTCATATGGTATAATATATCCTTCAAATCGTTAGGCCAACCCTTGGCATAAAAGGTCACACATGTATATTAGGACGCGTTATATTTCGTCTATGTGCTAACTGCTATATAACTTGCTTATTTGTGTTGTTTGACTTGTGTGTTTAAATACATATGTTTTTCCTCGAACATGATTGGTCCATTATTCCATTCCAAAGTCTTAGAGCATTTTAGGCATATAAAATCTAATTTTGGGCCTTTCTAAAACACTTTTGAACCCATTGTCCAAAACGGTTAAAACCACTCCTTATGTAGGTCATCACTCAAATTCACGTTGACTTTGTTATTCTTGAAAAATAATTTCCATATCAAAATAGCTAGAATTACCAAGTATTCTACCAGTTTCAAATCAAAATTTATAATATCATTATTCTCAGTTAAACCTTTTAGAAAGTCAGCTTGTGAACATTTTATTCAAATCACAAATTCATTTAGTCTAGCAAATGATCAAATTTTGTCCATTTGGTCATTCTTCTAAAATCTCCTGTTTTTCGGATTTTGGATTAATCTGTTTAGGCAAAACAAATGTTATTTGTTGCTTTGAACAATTATTATGATTAATGGACTAACTCTTTCACCTTTTGAGTTTTCTTTCCTTTACAGAAAAGAAATTTATTTATGTTGGTAATCAAACTTGTTGACTTCTTCAAAAGCAAAACGATTTTCAAATATTGTTGGCACAACATTCATATTTTATGTGGTCTCAAGAAGGTTTCTACAGACTAATCACTTTGTTGGAACTACGTTTGACCTGATTCCTGTTTCTGCGAGATACTTATGCGCCACACTGGCTCGGTCATATTCCCCATAAGATTTTCACTCCTCTTTACAATGAAGATTGGAGCAGAATTTTGGGAGGATCACAAAATTCCTTTGCAAAAGACTTTTACCAACAAGTAAAGGTTACAGTGGTATTAAACTTGCAATTAGGGTAGATTTTTGAGGTTTTCTCAAAAAATCAATTGGAAATTACAAAAAGTTTAAGACTCCCTCTGTATTCTAAACTGGAGTAGAATTTTTGAGGAAGACCCTCAAAATATTCCATCAAACTTGCACTTCAAGACGAATCCAACATACAAATCAGATGATGGACAAACATCAAGATGGCCAAGCAAACCTAACATGGATCAGTCTCTCAAAACTAAACATTTTTCTTTGGATTCAGGAACTAAAGTCGTAAGGCATTGTTGGACCCACAGTGGCCCCGTCATGATTCAGATGATTTCTACCTTTACTCATCACTCTATTCATTTCCTAAATTTCTTTTGATTACTCTATTATGATTTATAACACATTTTCTTTATAATACAGGTAAGACAACATAGCATAATGACCAAGATTGCAAGATTTCACCCAGACCAATACAAGTGGGAAAATTTTCATCCTTCAACTTATTCTCTTTTTAAATTGGAGCCTCACTACCTTCAGTGTGACAAGTTATTTATTTTTAAGAGTCACTCGCCTTCAACGTGACAAATTGGAGCGTTACTGACTTCAGTGTGACAAGTTAATTTATTTTGAAGGGTCACTCACCTTCACCATGACAAATTGGAGCGTCACTACCTTCAGTGTGACAAGTTATTTATTTTGGAGAGTCACTCACCTTCAACGTGACCAATTGGAGTGTCATTGCTTGACAAGTTAATCTATTTTAGAGAGTCACTTACCTTTAACATGACAAATTGGAGTGTCACTGCCTTCACTGTGACAAGTTAATCTATTTTGGGGAGTAACTCACCTTCAACGTGGGAAATAGGAGCGTCACTGCCTTTAGTGTGATAAGTTATTAATTTTGGGGAGTCACTCGCCTTCAACGTGACAAATTGGAGTGTCACTGCCTTCAGTTTGACAAGTTAACATATTTTGGAGAGTCACTCGCCTTCAATGTGACAAATAGGAGTGTCAATACCTTCAGTGTGACAAGTTATTAAAATAGGAGTGTCACTGCCTTCAGTGTGACAAGTTAATTTATTTTGGAGAGTCACTCGCCTTCAACGTGACAAATTGGAGCGTCACATCCTTCAGTGGGACAAGTTATTTATTTTAGAGAGTCACTCGCCTTCAACGTGACAAATTGGACTGTCACTGCCTTCAGTGTGACAAGTTAACCTATTTTGGAGAGTCACTCGCCTTCAATGTGACAAATTGGAGAGTCACTGCCTTCACTATGACACATTTATTATTGGATCGTCACCTCCTTCACCGTGACATGTTAATGTATTATTGGATCATCATCTCCTTCAGTATGGCATGTTAAACCAAGTTTGCACAAATTATATTTACATTTCATTTACTACTAACAATTTTTATCTCAGTTTTTGCCGAGAGCATCCAAGAGAATGTATTCTCAAACAAACCACAGGTGTGGACATAATCAATTAGGATGCAGCAAAACATGAAACTTTTTCTTAGCAGCGAACTGGGACATAGTCTAAAGAGGAATGTCAAACTCTTTGGACACGAGCTAACGAGTGACCTTCCACCGCAATCTGACCACACCCTTATCATAAGCCATGTGGGTATTTCTTTGAATTCATCAGTTTTAGTTTCGCATCCGAATGATTTCAACTCTCACCGGAAGCAATCTTTCCCATCTGAGTGACAATATATCAAGAGCTTTGAAAATTATATTCATGTAAGTTCTTACTTATGGGTGTGAAGTGCATCATATTCATGACTAAGAGGTTGCAAGCCTCTTTTTCATAGTTTATTTATTTGTCACTCTTCCTGAACCAAAGGTTTATCTTAGCATAACAAGATTTCCTTTTCAATCGATTGAATCGAACTATAAGCTGTCTGATTCCTATGACCGTGATATGTAGGCGAGCTCCATGTTGAAAACTCGACTGTACTCCAACCTCTTCTCATTCTACTCCCGAACTTTTCAATCTCTTCATAATTCGAATCTGAAATAGCTTTTGAATTTTTTTCAAAATCGTGCTTCGTGAACTACAAGTGGCCTGAAATCCCATATAACCTGATAAACGTTGGAAACCCGACGCCAGGGTTTGGCCATAATTTCTCATAGTTCTTATCACTCACCTTTTTCAATATGATAATGAGTGGACAGAAAAAATTCGATTCGTCAACTTTCTTTGCCTCGGGTCTCTTTCATCGACCCGAGCCAGATGAGGGGCAGCTGTTGACAACCAATTTTGACCCTCCACATTATAAATTAATTATCGAGCTTCTTCAATTTTTAACAATGTGAAATAATTATCTTAAAAAAAATATATATTTTAAGTTATTTCATATATTTTGTACGTATGTAATTACATACTTTTTCATAATTATTCAAAAATACAAAGAAACTATATTCTTGTTTATTATTAAATTATTTTTTGAAATTACGTAGTTCATAATTGATAATTATTTCGCTTAGTTAATTTTCATGAAGCTCGTAAATTGATCTAATTTAATTCATTGTGTATTTTAAAATTCAAACTCGCGCCTCAACCCCACATGTCCCCTTCCTTTTTCCTTTTTTACTTTACTTTTTCTTTTTCTTTTCTTTTTCTTTTTCTTTTTCTTTTTACGTGGGACTATATGTCTCCAACTCTCTCCATTTCTATCTTTCTTCCACACAACTCACGACCCTTCATTTTTCTTCTCCATTTTTGAAATCAACACACAGACATACACGCTCTTCCTTTGAGAATAGACAAAAGTCAAAATCTCTAATGGCTCCAATTCCAGCAACCATTTTTGAAACAACTCAACGCCTTTCTCCAACGTTCTAATTTCAAATCCAAGTTTTCTCCCAATTTTTGACCCCAATTTTCTCTATAAATACCCCCTCTTGAATCTGTAAAAAAGGGGAGGATTTTTGGTCGGCTTCCTCCAATTTTTTTTCTTTTGCTTAGTTCCAGAACTCAGATTAGTAAACCAGAACCTGAGTTTCATTTTTCTATTTTGTCAAGCTCGTGATAGGAAATAGTTTTTATCAACTCGTCTTGTCCTATTCGCTACCCCCAAAAAGGTTATACTTTTAGTCTTGTTCCTCGGTGTTATATTCGGATATGAGTGTTAGTCCTACCTTAACTGAAATTGTTGTGCTTTGATGGGTTAAAACTATGGTTGGTTATTAAGATGTTTTTTTTCCTACATTTATATAGTCATGCTCTAGTCATTAGGCAATGTTTCTTTAGCATTTTTGTTCAATTCTTTTTGTGCTTAGTTGACTTCGAATTTTTCATTCTCTTGTTTATCATCGAAAAATATGCTTAGCAAAGATATGGTTTGAGTATTATCGAGTTACATGAATCCTGTTTGTTGAATTTTTTTAACACTTATCACCCTTGTTTCTTGACTGTTGTAGATAATAATTACTGAAAATTATGTTTGATGCCTTGTTTCTTAACTGTTGTTGATATCAATTACCAGAAATAATGACCCAATATTAATTTGTGTTTTTTTTTTGCTATGGTGACATCAATCCGAGTCCACGTTAGACTCCATCCCGGCATCTAGGGCCGGTCTCGGGTCATTTCGCATAATAGAAAGGCTGTGTTACAAGTTTTAGGGGCTGAAATGTTCCTATATACCCGGATATACATCGTGTATATAGTAGCATGATGGTTCAAGGTGATTGGAATGTCAAATTTATAGGTTGATATACAGTATAAATATGGTATATATATCCATATACAATGTATATTCTTTAACATGATATAGGTAGATTATGTGGTTCAAAACCCAATTGCAGCATTCTCAGGGCCTAAAAATAGGTTGAAGCAGGCCTAAAGTCAACAGCAGCTGGGCAAGATTTATAATGGCCAAGCAGGCCCAAATTTATTTTAGAATTAAGACAGGTTGAAATTGGGTCTATCAAGCTTAATAACTTTGTTTTGTTTCTTGCTAAATTTGTGCCCTCATGTTAATTTTATTTGTTAACTCTATATTATCTTTGTTTTGTAGTTTCAATCTAATTAAAGTCCCCAAAATTCAAACCATTTGTGTTAGTCAAAAAATTGATTTTGTGTTTTTTAATTCGAACAATACATTTCTAAATCTTTTCAATACTTAAAAATATGTTTGTGAAAGTGTTTACTTAAAGTTTTCTAAGTTTTATTTTAAGCATTGATCTTTTCAAAAGTTAATCAAATAATTTCTAAATCGCCGGATAACCGCATGTTAGCAACTATTTTAAGTGTTAATACCTTATTAAAATAGTAATAAGAACCCTTACCCATTTCTCTGAAATTTTAGGACTTTTTCTGTTAGTGTCTTAAAATTATTTTAAGTTTTCTTAATTTCTTTAAAAAAATTAAGTGGGGACTCTCTTTTCTTATTTTTTCGAAAATTGATTTCTCTTAAATTAATTAAGTTTTAAATCGAATTTTGATTTCTTTAAAAAAGTCATTTTTGCGATTAACAAGGTGCATATGGTTGGACACCTCTCAACCCAACCAGCTCAATAAAATACAAGTGTTGGGTTCTGACGAATGCCAGCCCCCCTACCAAATTAAATTTCTACTGAATGAAGTCCCTAGTGAGGTTTGTCAGGAATGTGCGCCACTCTTCCTCTCCGATTGGCGTACCCCAATAACGGAGACGGTCTTCGTGACTTTGGATCATGTTGCGAGCATTTACTGTATAGTACATTTGTGGGGGTCGACAATAAAAGTGTTCGATTGCCCAAAGCTACGGTAATAAGTTGCAGCCCCTGAAGAATTCATGCCCTCTCATGCAGGCAAACAGTGATTGAAACACCTCAACGAGGACCATGTGCACTAAGGAGAAGTTTTGTAGCGTGACATACAGGTCCATAACTATGGGGAGAATGTTGATGTCGATGAAATAGGATCTCATTGGGAAGGCCATTATACCCATAAAGGCCATTAAAAAGATCTTCGCCGCATGCTTATCCATTGACGATGAGTGCAAGCAAATTCTCCTCGATGTTAGCTGAAACTTCCAAGTCGGCCAAATCTCCTGAAAAAATACTCTAACTTAAGCTTCCCACCTTCTACGTGTCTCAGGGATGAAAAGGAGTGCAACCCCAAGCGTCTTGAAAATTCCTGCGTAGTTATGGTTGACGGGCATATCGGCAACCTCCTCTAGCATAGGGGTGATTTCTGCTCACTTATGGTTGACGAGCATAAAAATTCCTATGCACTTCCTGTGAGTATGCTAAATTCCTCTAGCGTAGGGGTGATTTCAAGATTCAAGAATCTGAAAGTCACTATGCTCGGGTCCCAGAATTCCATCAATAGAGTGAGGACCATTCTGTTCACCCGAATCAACATAAGCAATAGCAACCCTCCTAGAAGTCTTCTAACTTCATCTCCACGCGCTTCACGAATATTCTGTCACCAATTTTGTAGGGTATGTGGAGTAGAAGTAACCATCTTAATATCTGGAAGGTTTCGATTGATGTTCATCTAGAAGGAAAGAAGAAGGTATGATGAGTATGTTTATCCTAAATCCACTACATGTTTTAGTTTGGATCATTCATATCAATTTTCACAAAATATGTCATCAGGTGTATAACATTTGACAAAAGGGTGACTTCCTAATTGCAAAATTGATTCCTCAAACCATCTTGCCTAAGGTGTATGCAATATGACTTATTTTCTAGAGTAAGAGTTTTTCTTAAATGTTTAAGAGTGGGCTGAAGATTTGCGAGAAGGTACACTAAACTTATTGCACCAATTCTGAAGCTAAGGAATCCAAAAGAAGATTCGGGGGAGTGTGAAACACTCCTATCGTGAACCAATGTGTGTAAGTGTACGGCCAAGGACTCGATAGAAAGTGTGAATGACAATACAGGAAAGTAATATCAAATAGTATTCTCAAACAAATAAGGAATAGAAGGTTGGATTTGACTTGAGACCTTTCAAACAAAGCAATATAAAAGACAAATAATTAGCTAACAAATAATCACAAATATTATTCCTAAGCTTAGTTTATAAAGATTAAAACACAATGGTCCCCAGCAAAGTCGCCACTCTATCGCGCAACATTTTTGAACCTGTCGAAATAGCTCGCGACATCATGCAGTCGTGCTCTCTGGTTTGGAAAAAATATTTTAGAATCGCCACCTAATTTAAAGAAAAATATTACAAAACCAATTTAAAAAATGTAAATGTAGACTCTGTTTCGATTTATGAAACCAGTAAAATTCTAGATAATGGTTTTGGCTACTCGAGGAGAAGGTGTTAGGCACCCCCCAAAGCCTATCCGAAAATAGTCCTCAAACTTAGCTTAGGAAAATATAATTAGTGTATATTATTCAATTATTATTTCTAAAAATTAGTGATAAAAAATGATTATTTTGAGTTAGAAAGAGGAATAAATACAAGGTATGTCATACGTATTGTCTATATTATCTTTGGAAAGCTTTAATAATACTATATTAACTTTTTTTATGAAATAAAATTAAATAGTTAATATAATAATAGATAAACTTGAAAGGTATGAGAATTTATATTATTAGAAAAATACAGACGCATGTTCAAAGTCATGTAGAATGAATAAACCTATAAAATTTATCGCAAGTAATTCAGGAAAATATTGAGTATGAAAAACTTATTACTTTATTTACCAAATCAAAATGAGAGATGAAATAAGCTAATGTAATGGGGGTATGTATATATGCGCATAACTTGGGTGAAAGTTAAATAAAAATGGGATTTTGAAGTAAAATAAATAATAAAAAATAAAATATTACGTAAAATCTTGTGACCTTGTATGTATATAAAAATAAAATGAAATATATTTATGGATGTTGTCAAAAACGTGTGTAGATTATTATTTTATTTATGTTCACTGATATAATGATAATAACTACATATTGTAGTAATAATATGGTACGACATAAAATTTTATATTTTGCCTACAAATAAATAGCATTCACAAAATAACAATGGATATAAAATAAGAATATAGACTTATAGAAAATGATATGCCAAGTATACATACATTGTATTATTGAGCTTGTTTAAAAAAATCAAAAATTTTGAAAGGTTATGTTAAAAAGCAGCATTACATCTTGGAGATATTTACTTTAAAATGTATAAAAACTTATAAGAAATTAGTTAAAGAAATGTAAAATGCTCAAAGACATTTTATTTTATTATTTAAAACAAAATCCATTAAAAAATGACCCAAAATATTAAATTATATTTGAAAAATCAACTTAAAACCTAAAGTGACCGAGATTCTATAAATATTAAATTTTGCAAAGTGCGGCTATAATTCATTTTGATTAAAAAAATCATTTATAAAAGTTATTGACCAGTTTCAAATATCTCCCTAAAGTTTGGAGATAAGTTTTATAAAGTCTTTGGCCAATTGCAAAAGAAATCCTTTTAGAATAATGATTTAATAAATTTGTCAAAACTATAAACACTAGACTTGTTAGTAAATAATACTAATCACTAAATAATCTACAAAGAAAAAAAAAACGAAAGTTAGCTAATATATCAAGAAAGAATATTAATCGATTAATATGACAAGAAATGTCAAATGGTGACGGGGAAGGCCAAGAAACATTGACTCGTATTTTACGAGACTCTGAGTGGTGATCCTAGTAGCTGCTGACTCATTTTTTGGCCCAAAATGAGTTTTAAAGTGAGAACTCCAGCTCTCCGATTGTACATGAAATATAAGAGGAGAAAATGAATTAATATATATATATATATATATATATATATTCATAATGATAACAAGAATCACAACATAATGAAACAATCACGTTAGAACAAAAATAAAAGTATATTCTTTTGCTTAGCATTTTTAACCATGAGTTTTATTATGAGATGCTTATATATTTAAAGTTAAAATATTTAACTTTTGGAATATTTAAATTGGATGTTTAAAAGTAAAACACAACTTTTCAAAGGAATATCCTTTTTAAAGGCAAAACATATGTCGTTTACGTAGTTGAGGATGTAAACTTTTAGCATTGGAAGAACTTTTGTTGAATTTTAAATGAAAGGATTCTTTCTCTAAGCAAATATATTTGACTCAATCATTTGTTTGAAAACAAAGACACGACAAGTTATACATATTTTCTCCATTCTTTAACCCATTAGAAAAATAAAATCTTAACCACTTAATTTTGTTATTTTTTTAAAGATGTACTAAGTATTTGTTTTGCTCACTATGTTGTTCATAAACAAAGTTAATATGTATTTTAATGAGTTGACATTATCTTAAGGCTAATTTAAAATCTGCTTGCACATTAATATTTTCTTAACATTTCAAATATGTTTTTCATTTTGCAGATTTCCTAACAAAAATCCCAAGTAAGGTATTTTAAAAGACAATTATTGAAGCAAAAAACATTCGAACAACTATAGTTAATTCTAGGAATTGAAATGAAATGAAAGATGAAGGCAATTACTGACCCTGTGTGGAGCAACAAACAAGGGCTTCAACGTCAAGGATTCTGGTCGCCACTTTCTCCGAATCCAAACTCGAAGCCGAAAAAGAAAGAAGGAAAAATAATTTCCAATTGTATTGCTAGAAGTATGACTTCCATCAATCTTGGATGGAGCCAAAGATTCACTATTTTTGGCTTTGGGGTATGATGGAATAAAGTAAAATGGCTCTTTAAACTGCCTACGCTTCTTTCAATTGTGAAGTAGCAGTTAGTCAATGCAACTTTTGACGTTCATCATGGGTCATCCGGAAACAGTCGCGCTATATTTTTAAACATAGGGGCTAAGGTGCGTACATCCGACCCCCCTTACCCTGCAATGGGTCGGACCCTTTGAGGCATTGGGGTAATGTTGTTATTGTTGTATTGCTAGAAGTATGTTTGTTAGACCCCGCAATTTAATCAAAAGAAATTAATTGTTCAATTGGAAAAGCTACGGCAAATATGGTGTACTTTAAATTGAGTAAGTTCGGGGTACTTAATTA
>JAPFFP010113254.1:0-18418 GCA_026153255.1 Solanum medicagineum | reverse complement strand
ATGATTCGAGGGTCGTGTCGCATGCCACGACAGATGCATGGACTAGAAGTCTCCCATGGGTCCCTGACTGTGAGATATATAGGAGTACGAAACTAATGTTGTGGATTTACTCTGGATCATAACGTTGATCTAAATGCATTTATTTTTATGAAACTCTTCTTATGTCCTCACGGTACTTGGATTTTAGATAAATAACTACTACAACTTAGTCTTAGGTAGATTATCACCATTAATCTGTCATGTGCTTAGTTAAGAATGATTATTTTCTTATTGTACTTACAGTGAATTCAAGCATAATTTGAGTTAAATTAGTCCTTTAAATTACATATTGAGCATGAAGATGAGTATTTTTAATTGTTTATTATTGAAAGTAGAGAAAATAGTTAGCTTGCATAAATAAATAGTTAGTTAATTTGACAAGTGTAGTTAATGATTGGTTAGATAATAGTTAAGAAATGGTTAGATATTAGTTGGAAAATAATTAAGAGTATTTTGTATATATATAAAGACTGTACTATACATAAAAAAGGCTTTTTGGCTTCTTCTTCAAGCAGAGAAAAAGTTCATCTCTTCTCTCTCGAAATTCGCTCTTTGATTCTCTGATTTGTCTTGAAATCCTGACATAGTTGTGGTTCTTAACATGGTATCAGAGCTCAGGTGAATGAATTTGGGATCAATTTCATGTCTACGTCAGATTTCAAATTAGGGTTTCGACTTCGCTAAAAGTCGACTTCGAAAATGGAAGACGCCGGGCAAAGTGCGACTGAGAGAGGCGGTGGAACGGTTAGAGCAAACACGGTGATAGATGCAAACCATCCTTTGTATTTCAGGCATGTGATACACCGGGTAGCTCGCTCATCTCGTTTCAGTTAACCAGACCCGAAAACTATGCTCTTTGGAGTCAATCCATAAGGATTGGACTTGTAGGGAAGAGCAAGATGGGATTCGTTGATGGAAGACCTACGGAGGAGAAGTTTCATGAATCTCTGCATGATTTGTGGGAAAAGGTAAATGCTATAGTGTTCTCCTGGATAATGAGCTCTGTAAGCAAAGATTTGATCAGTTGTGTAGCATACGCCTCTAATGCGTATACAGTCTGGAACGACTTGAAAGAAAGGTTCGATAAAGAAAATGGCTCTAGGGTTTTTCAATTGCACAAGGAGATTGCAACGTTGACACAGGGGACATCGATCATATCAAGTTATTTCACCAAATTGAAGGATCTATGGGTGGAGTTTGATTCACTAGTGTCATGTCCTAGCTGTGAATGTGCCGGATCCAGAAGGTATTAGAGCATCATCAATATCAGAGGCTCCTACAGTTTTTGACAGGTTTGAGTGAAACGTACACACAAGCCAGGAGTCAAATCTTAATGATGACACCAATTCTTAATATCAACAAGGCTTATGCGATGTTGATATCCGAAGAGAGTCAAAGAAACCTGGGGAAAACAGTTGAAAAGTTAAGTGCTACAGCTCTATACAGCAGAAGAACAGGGGTGAATCAATATGATGTTGGAGGATATGGACAACAGACCAAAGGAAATCAGAATGGTTATGATAAAGGAAATTATAAAGGGAAGAGTACCTCTGTGTTCTGTGACTACTGCAAAATGAAAGGGCATACGAAGGATACATGCTACAAAATCCATGGATATCCACAGAAGAAGAAAGGTGCATATCCATCTCAGTATGCAGCAAATGCAATAGCATCACAAACAGAGAATTCTCATTCGACACAAAATGCACTCCAAGGAGGAGGAATGATGTTTACACAGGAACAATATGATCAAATCCTGAAGTTGCTCCACAAAGAGATACCACCTGATTCAGATAAAGTAGGTGTGCATCAGGTCTTCTTAGCTACTAACAATGTAACACTTAAAAGATGGATAATAGATTCAGGAGCATCAAATCACATGGTTAATAGTGAGGATTTGCTGGATGGAGTTAGTAGGATTGATAAAAGAAACATTAAGAGAGTACATTTGCCAGATGGGAGCACACTTGATATAGCATATGTTGGAAAATGCAAATTGAGAAATGGAGAAGCCATCACTGATGTATTTTGTATCCCTAAATTTAAGCATAACTTGTTGTCAGTGTCCAGGTTAACCAAGGACTTAAAGTGTGCTATTACCTTTTTTCCTGACCTCTGTGTCATGCAGGACCTGTTCACTGGAATGGTGAAGGGGATTGGTAGAGAGGCTGATAGTTTGTATGACATAAAACTCCCAATAAAGCAGGAAGGAAGATTTAAGATAATAAGTGCCAATATAGTCAGCAATAACAGAGTAGATAAAGCTGGAGATATTGAAACATGACATAGGAGACTTGCACATGCTCCCATTAAGGTGCTGCAGCAAATTGATGCTCTGAAAATCATGTAAAACTCACATGTTGTTCAGGATTGTATCATCTGTCCACTTGCTAGACAGACCAGACTTCCATTTCCCAACAATCCAAGTAGAAGCAGTGATATATTATCTATTGTGCATGGAGATGTTTGGGGTCCATACAGGGTAGCTAGTCATGATGGTTACAGGTTTTTTCTCACTCTAGTAGATGATTGTAGTAGGATGACATGGGTGTATATGTTGAGAATGAAGAGTGATGTTATTGTGGTACTTAGACAGTTTTTTGCATTGCTGAAAAATCAATTTGGCACACAAGTGAAGACTTTTAGAAGTGATAATGGAACTGAGTTTTTCAATTCTCATTGCTCTAATTTACTTAATTCTCTTGGTATTATACATCAAAGCTCTTGTGTTCACACACCTCAACAAAATGGGCTGGTTGAGAGAAAACACAGACACATACTAGTAGTTGCTAGAGCCATTCGACTACAAGGATTCTTGCCAATCAAATTCTGGAGTGATTGTGTTCTAAATGTTGTTTATGTTATCAATAGGTTGCCTATGTAGGTATTATCTGGCAAATCCCCATTTGAGATAATTCATGGTAGAGCACCATTTCTAAGTCACATGAAAACTATTGCCTGCCTCTGTTTTGCTACCACACTGCATAATGGAGACAAGTTTTCTCCAAAATTTGTTGCTGCTGTCATGATAGGATATTCTTCCACACAAAAGGGCTATAAGCTCTTTAACATGCTCTCCAATACTTTTCTTGTCAGTAGAGATGTGGTGTTTAAAGAACACATCTTTCCTTTTCAGCTACTCAAAGACAAAAGGATACAATTATTCCCAACTGGTGTGCTCACAACACCCAATCCACAACCACCACATACTACTCCAGATTCCTCACATACCCTAACTATAACTCAACCTCCTTCTAAACCTAAAACTTCACCCTCAACACCTCTTACTGATATACCTATCTCAAGATCACCATCAGCACATTCCCACATTGTTCCCAGAAGATCCAACAGAACCAGAAAACCACCCACATGGCTAAGTGACTATGTCTGTGGACAACCAAGTGCAGCTTCCACTTCCACCTGCCTTTATCCCATACAACCCCATATATTACACACCAACCTTAGCCCTCAATATCAAGCTTACGTATCTAAGATTACTTCTATTCAAGAGCCTCAATCATATGCTGAGGCAATCACAGATCCCCAGTGGGTTACAGCTATCAATTTGGAATTGGCTGCATTGCAGGAAAATCAAACTTGGTCTATGGTCAGTCTTCCTCCTGGCAAGCATCCCATAGGCTGTAAATGGGTATTCAAGGTAAAGTACAAGGCTGATGGTATTGTGGAAAGATACAAAGCAAGACTGGTTGCCAAAGGATACAATCAAAAGGAGGGTCTAGACTATCAAGAAACTTTCTCTCCTCTGGTCAAGATGGTTACTGTCAGGCTGGTGCTTGCTATGGCTGCTGCACATCAGTGGTGTCTTCATCAAATGGACATCTACAATGCTTTCCTAAATGGTGACTTGGTAGAAGAAGTCTACATGTTACCACCTCCAGGACTTGGCAGTCGAGGGGGAGGGGGGGCAAACACAACCAACAAGTATGTAGACTGCACAAGTCCTTGTATGGACTAAAACAAGCTTCAAGACAGTGGAACCTGAAGCTTGTTGAGGTTTTAACCAGCTCAGGATTCACCCAGACAAAAGGGAGATGGCATAGTGATTGTTTTGGTATATGTTGATGATATGCTGATTATAGGGAATGATCACACACTGATTCAAGAGGCTAAGACAACATTAAAAAGGAGTTTTAAAATCAAAGACTTGGGAGAAATGAAGTATTTTCTAGGGATTGAAATAGCAAGATCAAAGGTGGGGATTCTCATGAATCAAAGGAAGTGTGCACTTGAATTGATACATGAGTTGGGTTTATCAGGATCCAAACCAGCAGCCACACCAATGGAATGCAACAACAAGCTAACCACTGTGGAGTATGATGAACATATGGGTGGACTGACAGAGGACATTGAACTGGATGACTCAGGGCCATACCAGAGGTTAATTAGGAAGTTACTCTACTTGACAATGACCAGACTAGATATCGCTTATGCAGTACACATACTTAGTCAATTTATGTAGAAGCCAAAGAAGTCACATGTGGAGGCAGTATACAGAGTAGTGAGGTATATTAAGAATGAACCAGGGTTGGAAATTCTCTTGAGTTCAAAAAAGGCAAAACACTTGACTGCATTCTATGATGCAGACTGGGGAGGCTGCCCAAACTCAAGAAAATCAACAACAGGTTATGTAGTAAAGCTGGGAAGCTCATTGATTTCATGGAAATCAAAGAAACAGAGTACAGTTTCCAGAAGTTCAGTAGAAGCAGAATACAGAAGCATGGCTGCAGCTGTATTAGAAATTATTTGGCTGGTGGGAATATGCAAGGAACTGAAGGTAAACATAAAGACCCCGGTTGAGTTGTTCAGTGATAGCAAGACTGCAATTCATATTGCAGCAAATCCTATTTTTCATGAGAGAACCAAACATATAGAAATAGATTTACACTTTATCAGAGAAAGGATTCAAGATGGAACAATTAGAACACTTCATGTGGGCTCAAAGGATCAAGAAGCAGACCTGCTAACTAAGAGCCTAAATGGAACACAACATAATTACCTCATGTGCAAGCTAGGAGTGTTAAATCTCTTTCACTACCTAGCTTGAAGTGGGGTATTGAAAGTAGAGAAAATAGTTAGCTTGCATAAATTAATAGTTAGTTAATTTGACAAGTGTAGTTAATGGTTGGTTAGATAATAGTTAAGAAATGGTTAGATATTAGTTGGAAAATAATTAAGATTATTTTGTATATATATATAGACTGTACTATACATAAAAGAGGCTTTTTGGGTTCTTCTTCAAGCAGAGAAAAAGTTACATCTCTTCTCTCTCAAAATTCCCTCTTTGATTCTCTGATTTGTCTTGAAATCTTGACATAGTTGTGGTTCTTAACATTTATCTTAAGATTTGAGTTGAGAAGAAAATCTTTATCTTATGCATTTTTTGAATGAAGATCATAATTATAAATGAGATGTACTAACTTGAGAAAAGCTCAAGCTTGGGACACACACACATATGTATGTGGGTAAAAGTAATAACAATTCAAACTCATAAACTACGTAACCAGTGTAGGATAAGATCTTATTAAACTTGTACTACTCCTCACTTGCCTCAAAGAAGGCCTATAGGATGAATCCATAAGTTAAGCTTGTCCTTTACCCTGACGAGGTATTTGATGACTCTAGTAATGTAGCTAAAGTGTCGTATCAACACAAAACTCATAATGGTGGTTGTTGATTATTAGAGAAACTCCCCAAGTTTTAAGTAGGAAATTTTACAGAAACCCAACTTTTTGTCCCAAAATTACAATTATTTTTTTAATTACAATTCTACTAAATTAATTACAATAATACCAACAAGAAAAATCGTGTACTAGCAGAAAAAAAAAGAATGTAATCGGGTGATTTAACCCATATGAATGACCTTTTGATTGACGGCTCATCCTCGTCTGCCATACCCATGCAATGATTCCCTATGTATTGCACCTCCATTTTTTAATTTTTGTTCAACAATTTGTTCAACAAAAAGCATTGGAAAAGTTGGTTTTTAACATATTATACAATTTTTATCCCAAACCTCTCCCCCATCTGTTAATCTTCTTCCAAAACCCTTCACATTCTAGTTGTAAAATATTTATCCAAGAAAAACGTTCTACTCAAAGTTTTTGTCTACAAGTGATCACAACTGAAGGTTAGTTTAACGTTTTAATTGTTTTCAAATATAATTTTTCGATTATTTGGATGATTGTTATGCCTAATTTTTTTTTCAACTTTTTTTCACATTCATGTAGTTTCTTGTATAAGAGTAAAAGAATAAGAATTATGGAAGCTACACCTACTAGAAAAAGTCCAAGATTTCGAAGTAAGGAGAGAAGTCTTCATTGTTGTTCTAAACCCTCTTTTGATTTAAATACATATACCCCATCACCACCAAAAAATGATGACGGTTGGTTGCCAATCAAGATAAGGATAATCTGAAGTGCAAGGGCAAGGAGCGTATGAATGAAAGCAATCTACCATATGATAGTGATTTTGAGGACGAACATCATTTTTTTGCAAGGGCAAGGGGCGCATGGATGAACATAATCCAACGCTTTAGATAGCCTTACATACCGGGTATGAAGGTAGATGATCAATTTGGCACGAATCCGTCTTAAAATCTTCAACTCCTCGCTCTTCTCTCTTCTCGTTTAGCCCTATGTCTTTTTTAGAGACTTAAAATGGCTTAAGAATGGGTTATATACCCTTTTTACGCTTAAAACGGCCTATTTTGGTCATACATTAAGTCTAGGAGGGGTTTGGAAGGGTCTAGGATGCCTTCACGAAATTCGAAAAAAATCAATTTTCGGGATGCAGGGTCCGCGATGCAGACCGCATATTTTTTTTGATATTTTTTTATCGAAAATCCTCTGAAATCCTATAGAAAATGTTTGGAACAAAAACTAAGTGTTGGTCTGCGATGGGTCCGCGTCGCGGACCTATCGCGCACCCTCACTAGTTCACATTTTATTAAAAAAAAAAAATTTCGACCCGGTTGCTCTAAAATCGAGTTGAGGTCATTTTCCCACTCAATTTTTCACGCTGATTGCATTCCAGTCTCTAATTTACAAACGGAGCATGAGAAGACGCGATGCGCACGATTCCATTCTAGGGGTATTTCGGTATTTCACGGAGTGTTACAGCTACCATTAGGTTCACAATACAGACTTCATACCAGCAGACTCACCATCTACGCACAAATCTTTCAATGTTGGAAAACTTCCATGATTATCATCATGCAAAAAAAAAAAAAATCCATACTAACAGTTTTAACATTGACCAGTACACTAAGTGTTAATCAGTTAACCAACAATTTATGTATGAACACCATTAACAAAAACAAACAAATAAATAAAATTGACAAAATTTCTCATTACACAAGAACACTTACAACTATACTTTTTTTTGCGATATTAAAATATCAAAAAAAAAAATACAAAGACATTTTAAAGTACCATTGACTTATATACAAATTAGAATAAACAAAATCTTTCCTATTGGCAACAACCAAAAAAACATTAAACAATAAATTTGTACTATTTTATATCTGTTACGTCCCATTTACCATCATATTTTATCAAAATCGACACATATTTATCATTATTCGTGGAATTTATCTGGACAAATATCTTCGTTTATATTCTCCAGCTGCTTGGTATTATTTTTCTCAGCAACACTCTTAATGTGTGAGAATAGAGAAAGTCTTTACTTATAGGATATTCTTACCACATGTGAGCAACGTTTATACCCACAGTGGTTGCCACCAACAAATAACTCTTCAATTGATTTGATTGGTTTAGATAAGAGAAATGTCTCTTTTTATTATAAAGAATTAAAAATCAAAGGAAATACATACTCCTACCAAAGAAGCATCGTTAACTTGGTCCATTTTATTAGCAATATGGATGACATGTACAATTAATAAGATATTTTTAAATTCTTTATATATTTTCTTTTTCAATTCATATCACATCAACATATCTATCATAATTAATTAACACCACTTACTATAAATAAATTTATAAGACGGATTAGTACTATTTTTATTTTTATTTTTATTTTTTGGCTTTCCAACACCAATCACATCAATATTTATTAGTATGAACCACCTTCTCTTACCTAGTTTGTAATAAATATCGTTATATATATGTAATTAACAAAATATCGGTATCAGCCCTGTAATTTCATAGAATATTTTGTATAGTTTTGTTTTTCCACCCATACATTATCTTTATTCTATATTTTCAGTTACGTTCTTTAAAAGTATTAAAAAGTATGTTTTATTGCATATTATATCTTTATTATGTGAGCTAGACCAGAGTTAAGTTCTAAAGTTAAGTATTTTAATTCGCTATTAAATTCTTTTGGTCATTTTACATGCTGGTACATTTCATGTATTGATGTCATTTCAACTTAATTCCTTTATCATCAATAGACACATTGTTGAAGATCCACTTTTTCTACTTAGCCATTAGTGAAGCCTCCCTGCAATTAGATGCATCTTTTATGTGATTGCTTAAGTATCATTTGTTTTCTAAGTGTGGGGTAATCATGACCTATCACGGTACTTATTTCAGAGATTTCATCAATTAAATTGGTATTATTCAGTTCTTTGTTTAGAGATGATAAGATTCTGTACTATTGCATGTTTGACATCGATTTCCCATAAAGGTTGAGTTTCAGTGTTATTAAATCTATTCTAATTTATTATGATATTTGACTCTTTCATTGAATAAGTAATCAGGTCAAATAGTTTTCTTAAAATTAGAAATGATTTTTGAGTGCCAATCACAATCAGAATGTAAGCTCGAAACGTGACACATTAGTTTGAATAATGACGTAAGTGATAATTCAACGTATAATTAATTAAATGAGAAAATAGGAAAAATAATTGCAGAGGCAGTATTTAATAATTGGACAAATTCACGTGAAAATGTTTGTGGTCTTGAAATCAGTGCTAATTAACTCAATCATATCAATCGAATATCCAGCTTCATGTATGCTGTGTGGCTTCTGCAAACACCAGTTAGTTAACCCACGCACCTGCTCCCTATATATTTCTTGCTCTAACACACTATTACCTCATCACTCTACTATTTCAAGGACAGATATTTATGATTTATGCAGCTATCTGTCAGTCATCGATCAGAGTCCATTATTCGAGTTATGCAGATATTAATGATACATAAATTATCTAGTTTATTCTCCTTGGAAGTTTTTAACTGGAGAGTTCTCAAAAAATAGATTCTTTATTTTCATGACGTAGTGATAAGGTCTGTGTGTATTCTACCCTTCTCAGATTTCACTTATGAAATTTCACTAGATATATTATTGTTGTTTAATAATATATAAATTAGATATTATTTATTCCCTCTGTCACATTTTATGTGACACTCTTTCTTTTTTGCTTCGTCCTAAAAAAAAATGTCACCTTACTCTAATTGGAAACAAGTTGGCTTTAAAATTTCCTTTTTATCCTTAGTGAAATGAATCTCAACCACAAAAATTTAGCAGAATGATTTTAGACAACAAGTTTCAAAAATTTTACTTTTTTTTAAGCACCGTTCCAAGTCAAAGGGTGCCACATAAAATGAGACGGAGAAAATAATATTTTTTATTTAGCATGGTTTTTAAGAAAAAATAAGATTTTTGAAATGTATAATCCAAAACAATTCTTGAATTTTTGTGTTTGAGAATCATTTTATAAAGACACAAAGAAAATTTTAAAATTAAATTATTTTTAATTAGAGTAAGATGATATTTTTTGGAGACAAATTAAAAAGAAAAAATAATACCATATAAAATGAGATTAGAGCAAATAAAAAGTTTAGTATGTGTTATTGAGATTAATTATATATAATTAATTATTTACACATTAATTAATATTTTTATAGAAGATTCAAAAAGGAATTAAGTTCATAAGAGTCGTCTATTACAAAGTTGGATTAAAATCTTCTTTACCGATTGATCAGTTTAAATTTAAAATTTTATAAGAGTTAGGTGACCTAATGACTTCTAAATTGTGAATATATGTTAAGGTGTTTTTCTAAGTATTTGAAGGGTATCAGACGTGGTATAGGATTAAAAAGAACCTCAAACACCAAGTCAAGTTTAAAGCGTTTTTACTGGCTAAGTTTTCACCTGAGTTCATATAAGAGTCAACTCTAAACGACAATATCTTTCAAAATATAAAAGTTAGGTGACACATAATTTACAAAATTAAAAGTATTTGACTCATCTTTCCAACGCCACTAAATTCGTCTTAATATGAGTAAAAAAAATTATGATCATTTTACTAAAGTATATCTAGAGTGGACAGTTAAAAGAGTTGACCTTTCAATTCGACAACTCGTCGAATGGTATATGAACTCGCGTAATTGACCCAATTAATAATCCTCAGAAACAATTACATTAGATGATCTAAAGCTCCCGTTCATCGATTCATCAATTGATTCTTTGATGGGGAATCCAAATTGTTGATTTGACCAAGACTCATTAAAAGGTGGTTATTTTTATTTTGACGATCTTATTATGTTTTTAGAAATGTATTTTTAACATTTAACTTTCAATTAAATTTACCAAGTCCATTTCATTACCTAATAACATCTTTATAGGTATAGTAACTCCAAAAATCTCAAATTTTCTCTCACAAAGATCAAGAACGTACTTCAAAAAATAATTCACAAGATCTAAATGCTTCAAGTTCAAGATTCTCTTCAAGTATCATAGGATTTTGAATTAATATTCTTCCCCAAACTTTGTCTACAAGAACTCAATAAAAGAATTTCTCAAGTTCAAGTTGTAAAGTTTCAAGCACAAAGTTTTTCTTCAAGAACTTTTGTTCATCGAGATATATAAAGCTATCATAGTGAGGGAATTAAATTTTTCCTCATATGCTACATCTATAAGTTCAGTTAGTAAGAATAAAGTTAGGATTTTATCCCAAAGTTCATGATTTTCAAGTTATCTTTACTCCTGTTGTGATTCTTGATTTCATAATAGAAATTATGGTACTTCACATCATTGTTGATCTTTGAATTATGATTCATGCTTATTATACCACATTAACCTTTTCTACCAAAGATATTTAAAAGTTTTGTCATATTATTTGATATGCATTATAATTTTCATGAATAAAGTATATTCAAGAATTTCAAGAAGTTTTAAGAAAGTATATTTTACAGGTTAATTAAGTGCATTATTTTAGAAGAATTTCAAAAACGTATATTTATGTATCATTATGCATGAATTTTAGAGATACAGTAACGTAAATTATTTTAAGATGTTATTTTAGAAAGCATAACTATTTTAGAAAAAGAGTAATGAAGTTGGAGAAAGAAGTTTTAGTAAGATAAAGAATAGCTCATTTATGCTCTAAAGAAGTATTTTAAGTATTTACTAAACTAAGTAATTATTAATATGATCATTATTGTGTTATGTCCCGGGAGGGTACCTTATGCATAATTGACACTCGGAGACTATTACCAGTCCCCAAGCGAATTACCTAGTCCCATCACACATCATTCAATCAGTAAATTAGCGGAAGATAACAAAGAAAAATCTAGGTATCAATGGGCTATGAGACTCAATAACTCTGTCTATCATATAAGATAATAACGAAGGTAGTCAATGAAAGAAAAGGGGAAAAGAACCCCGACATCAACCATCATCTATCTTTGTCATGAAACCTCTATAACTACTATCTAAGAAGGTACCATGTCAGACCATGGCTGTCACAATTCAATGAGAATAGCTCAACAAAACTAAAGAAATACTCATCTTCCGAATGCAGGGGAGGACTCACCATGATCTGAAATCAAGAAGTTCTAAACCTCAACGATTAGCCTGCTGAAGTCCTCTGTATACAGAATTTGAATCATAAAACGATGCAGCGCCAAAGGGCGTTAGTACGTAGAATGTAAAACGGGCTAAAGTAAAATCCATAGGCTATGCAATATAACATGACTACGACCATCAATCACTCAACCTACAGTTGGAGTTAGGAACAAGACTCTATCACATCACTACCCATCAAAACATGATACTCTCACATTAACCTCAGAGTACTATCAACAGAAACCTATCTGGGAGTTTTTATAACCGACAATCACCGCCTATGAGCCAGTGATGATACAACAAAAAGATGTCGTTGTCACATCTGCCCAATACCTTACCGGGATAAAGGACGAGTCTATCGGGAATCCCAAAGAAGTCTATCAAGTCCTCTACGGGACAAAGGGAACATCCACTTTCACGGTCCAATCCTCTCCTATGCTGGCCACGTAGTTAATGAGTGTGAGTGAGACTCACTCTTACCCATTTCGGTGCTAATACTCCTCCTAGGACTCAACATGCTCATAAGTCTATTAACATCAGGCTGGTTATACAACCAATCCCCCTTCAGGCGGAGAACTCATCTCATCTGACATCCTATCAACTCAAGGAATAGAATCTTCCTTTCAAAACTTTATCGGAATCTCATTTAAACCTCAAGGACATTAATTTCATCTACTTCAGCCATCACAATACTCATCTCAAGACTCATACCATGACAATTAATGCATTCAGACAATCAAGGCTCTAGACATCACCCCTAAGTTCATTCTTAAAAGCTTTAGCAAGGAATTCAGGTAAGGGAATTATACAATCATACAATAATACATGTAAACAGTTAGTTCATAGTATGATGATCATCAATTTAATAAAATATACATAGAATTTAGAGAAAATTTTTAGTATAACAGTCAAGAACTGAACACAAGACCCATTACCTGTCAACTACTCAACCTAGACCAACCAAGGGGCACATGGGAGAATAATCTCTTGTTTTGAGTAGCCTTTACATGCTTGGGATTGAGGAATTACAACTCTTTCTTAAGAACTTAAACTCAACCCCCAATCCTCTGAGCTTTCGTGTCTCTTCTCTTAAGGCTTTTCTTGCATAGAACCTATGAAGTATGGGTTTTCAGAAACCCCTTTCGTACTAATTTAGGCTTAAAGTACATTTTAGGGTATTAAAATAAGTTAGGAATACCCAAAATACCCTTCATGAATTTAAAAGAAAATTCGTCACCAAAATTACACTGGTCTGCGACACGGACCCACGCGCACCAGTGTATTTTCGGGAACTTTCAACCTCTGTTGAAAATTGAAGAAAAAGCGTAAGTGTGGGTCCGCATCGCGGCCCTGTCCCGCACCCTCACTGTTTTTAGTCGAAAATTATTTTTTGACCCGATTGCTCTAAAATCGGGTCGAGATCATTTTCCCACTCGATTTTCGCGCTGATCGCAAATTCAATCTCAGATTTTCCATCGGAGCTTTGGAAGCGCGTTATGCGCACAATTACGATTTAGGGGTGTTTCGATAATTTTATGGGGTGTTACATATTGCATGTTTCTTGGAGAAGTGCTGATCACCGATTTAGGTCAAAATTGTTATAACCTGCGCCATCAGCGTAGAGAGGATGGGTTGTTAGTTTGTGCGACTCCTCACGTAGCCTCACCGAGGGACAATCCATTAGTTAAGTTCATCCCTTATTACAGTAAAATACTGAGTGATTCTTGCAATATGGGTAAAATATTATATAATTACAAGTCTCATTATAGTAATACTTGTCGATAAGAAAAACTCTTTTCGAAATCATCTATGAAATGACCTTTGGGGTTATGCATGGGACCCAGAGACATGCAAAAGGAATTGGACGGTAGTGATACTCTTGGTGTTCTCAGAAACCAAGATGAATTTTGTTCAAAGAATGCGACTACCCATAACTCCCTTTGTTTCTTATGCTTTAAGTATGAAAGATATGACTTAAAAAGAGTCCAGTCTAATCAACACTGAATCTATCCTTACGATATTGTCTTTGTACTTCCACAATTGCTTTTACATTTTCTTTTTATATAAATATTATATATATTGTTTCAATTAATATTGAAAGTAAAAAAGTGTATTAGAAGTTGGAATTTAACAAAAAGGTATTCCAAAGTTTATTTGTGTATTTTGACTTGTATATTTTTTAATTTTTTCTATCCAAAATCAATCACCTAATTGGTGTAATAAATATATTCCTCTTTTGGGTAAAATTTTAATTTGAACTGTCTAGGTGACATATTTGAAGCTACAAGATTAAAGTGCAATTTGATACATTTAACATAATTTTAATTTAGAACTATAATTGAAAAGTTTTTTTTTTTAAACTCCATGCCAAGTTAAATTAAATCATTTTTTTGAAACAAAGAGAGTAACATCGTAATTTAATACTTTATGTGTTAAGATCAAGAATGAGAAATACTAAAAGAGAAACCAATAGATCGGAAAATTTTCCTCCCTTTTTTCATTAACAATATCATCTATTTATACACAAGAAATTAACCAAAACCTATTCAGCTATGAATTTCCTATTCGATTTTAGGCCTACAACTTCTATATTTATCATAATTAGTGCCGGTAAAATAAATTCATATTTTGGTAATTCGTCCAATTCATCCATATTTTAGTAGTTTGGGTAATGACTTTTCTACATGGGTAAAATATGGGTTTAAACCCATATTCAACCCATAGAAATATGAGTACTTATGGGTAAAATATGGGTAAACTATGATTTAATTAAATGGGTTAAGTTTCTAACTTCTTCTCACTCAAAATCATTATGTTTTCTAATTTTTTTATGTTTTATTGACTTAAATATTTTGAAAATATAAATTTAAATAAACTTATTTTCTTCAAATTTAAGAAAAATAATTTACCTCTAAAAAGTAGGAAAATATTTAACAAAACTCTCCTCCAATTGCAAATTACAATTCTTTTCATACTCCACCCAATACCATAATCCCTCCACAAGCCCTCAGCCCCCCACCCTACCACCCCCAAAGAAAATCAATTTTTTCTATAAAATCTTTTTTCTTTATAAAAAATTCAAATTTTATCATAAAAATTGTAAATTCTGTTGAAAAACTTGCTACGGTTAGAAAACCCACAAGATTGAGCCACTACAAATTAAGGTTATAACTTATAAACATGAAATCATATGAGAAAAATTGAAAGTTGAATTTAAAAAAATTCAAATTATAAAATTTTTTTTTTATCCTAATCCAACGCTTGACCCCCTCTCAGTTCGAGTATCGAAATTGGATTTCGAGTCAAAAGTTTATGTCGGGTCTCGTTAGAAGTTGGGTCGTATGATTAATTTGGAAGCGGGATCGAATCCCAATTTAAAAGTCAAATCTCGTATTGGATGTCGAATTTAATTTTATGATGTAATACAATTAAATTAAATATTTTTAATATTTTTCATCCAAAAATGAAGTAAATTATTTTATCCATATTGAATTTTAAAGTAGAGTATTATTTGCTCACTAAAATAAGGGTAAACTAGTATTTACCCAATCCATTTCTTACCCAATCCATTTTTACCCATTTAATATATGAACGAGTTTGAATTATTACCCATTTTATATTGACTCATTTTCAACCCGCCCAGATTTGATCCAACCCGCCCATTTGCCACCACTAATCATTATCAATGTTTATCATATACACATTTAATTACACCCACCCGACCCCGCACCCCAAATTAGTGCATGAGGATTCTGATGCTCAACTTACTAAAATTCTGAGATGAAATCATGATATAAAATCATGTGAGATGAAAATGAAGTTTTGTTTGGACATGTATTTCGAAATTTTAAGTTGTATTTTTTCTCATAAGTCATGAAAATTATCCAAATTGGCCCAATTTTTTTTTTTTTTTACAATCTTACCATGAGATAAAATCGCATGTCTAAATGCTGGTTTTATCTCATTTTAAGTCACGTGATAAAATAGCAATTCGAAACACCTACTAAGTGACACGGGATTTAACTATTAGGTAAATGCCTAATGTGTTGCTCTTTAAGTGGTTTATACCGGAAGAATAGTGAAACACATTAGTTGTCCGCTCTTAGGTTGGACAGTCAAGGTCGAAGAAGAGTAATGACTCATTCTTAAAATCAACGTTCTTCAGACCAAAGAGTCAGTGTTACTTCAACATCATAGTGATTGGTGTTCGAATATTTGGCTCGAGACATTTTTTTTACCCCTTCTTATCGAAAAAGTAGGGACGCCTTACGTTCTTGAACCAGTAATAACCATTTTTCGGCATGGACTGCATATAGTATTCTAAGATCTCAACACGAGAAAAAGAAATCAGACTTATAACTTCAATTTAGTGGCTTATAGTCTTGCTCTGTTGCGAAAACCTCAAGTGTGAACCTATTAGAACTATGGGCCTCACCCGTCTACTATTCGATCAAACGAAATGAAAACGAAAGATAAAACATAAATCATGGATCGTCTAATGCTCCCAGCAGGTTGATGCAATGTATTCCACCAGTTGATTGAAGACTTGATTTATTGGTATATTTGATCCGTCCAACTCTAATTGAAATAGGAGCCGGTTCGATAAAAAACTTTTAAAAATGTATTCTTTTTCTTACAGTCAAGTGGTTTTCGGCTCCTTGTTCATATTGCGACTTTTTCAATGTCTTCGTAAGGATAACAACCAATCGGTAATGAGTGAAAATTTTCATAATTTACAAAATATAATATATATTTTATTTTATAAATTTCATGCATAAATTTTTGATAAAATTTGAATATAAGTTAAAATAATTAAATTTGATAGAGAAGCTTATAATTGCTCCTTTTTCATGTGAAAGTGAAGGGGGGGAGGGGGTAAGTGGTACGTGGATTGCCCCCCATAAGTGCTGAAAAGCAGTCAACAGCCAAAGGGGGTGCATGCACGTGAATAATGGTAGGGTTACCATTTGAAGCGAGTTTTGTCGTAGACTTACATTTGACCCCCTACGTTGTACGCCTTGCCATAAATCAGGGACCCATACTCTATTCCTTGGCACACATTTCATCCTGCTGCCTGTCACTGTCACTGTTTTCTTGACTATGTGCTCAACCAGTTGCCTATAACTACTTGCATCTCTCTGCTCTACTACCCTACGCTTCAAATTAAATATATGACTTCATTATTACACATTTCTAACTGGTGGTATAAAGAGAAAAATATTTGAAATTTTTTAAAGAAATTTGTTGTGAATTATTTATTTCGTTTACAAATTATTGACAGTCTTAAACACATTCTTCTATTTAATTAATTAAACTTAAACATATCTTTTATTTTGAGACACGAGTGAAATACATCTAAGGGGTGTTTTCAACACTTCTCTTGACCTTTTATAAGATCTCCATGTTCCTCAAGAGTTCGAGACCACTTTTATGCCATTTGGAAGGTCGGGTGTATATTTGAGTTTAGTTAGTTAAGTAGAAGAGTGATTTTAAGGTTGTCAATAGTTATGAAATGAAACTAATAATTCGTACTAAACTTAGGGATGTTTTTGATACTTATCTCGTGACTCATAGGTGGTACTTAGTTTCTTTGGGCCGTAGACTTTAAATATTCTATTCTACATTCTAAACATGTTTAATGCTCAACTCAATGCTAGGGTTTCACCTATCAGTTCTTATAGAACTTATGAGTCAAATTCCTTAATTAACACTATTGATCCTCATAAAACTCTTCATAAATAAACAATGGTTAATAATTTCTCTCATCTATAGAAATAAGCGTAACTGTTGATAAAACTCTTAGATCAATTAGAAAATTCTCGTCATAACAAATGTGATAAAACGAACAAGCTCTGAGTTTTGTTTCTTCATGGATGACTAACTATAGGATTTCATGAAATCTTCTCCTCTTTTTTGGTAATTCTATTTATGAAGTATTTTCATCAGTCTGCATGTTGAATGTCAAAATAATGACACTATAATGAATAGAAAATTTTACAACGATTATTTAGCAGGACAACCAACACTCTATATAAATGATGCTAAAAACTTTAACGATTTTAAATATTTTCAGAGACATTAAATCATTCCTGCTAAATGGAAAGTAATCTATTGCCACTAATGTGTTATGGTGTTAATGTCAATATATCTTTTGCTAAAACAAATACCGAAACTGTTAGTTTTCAACCTGCATGCTGAAAGCGAGCTCTAACTAGATTTAGAACTTATTTGTGTGTCGGTTTTTGATGTCTTAATTCGTCAACCTTCGTTTAACTAGAAAATATGATAAATTTCCACGAGATCGCCGGCTGAAGAAAAAGACGAATTGAGAATTAGGGCAAAAGCTCTGTTCTCAGCTTTGGTAAAGGGAAAAATATATAAATGTATTGAATTATAATAATGTACAGTAATAATATATATATTTATATCCTATACTCCTCCCTATGTTACTATGTGCCTCATGATGTGGGATGATTTCCCAACCAATAAAAATAATTCAAGTAATAAACTATACAACTAATACAATTAATTAATTATAATTAGTTCC
>JAPFFP010113243.1:0-18418 GCA_026153255.1 Solanum medicagineum | reverse complement strand
CCTTCAATTGTTCTTTCAACTCCTTCAACTTCGTCGGGGCCATACGGTAAGGGGCAATAAAAATGGGTTGAGTGTCGGGAAGGAGGTCTATATCAAAATCTATGTCCCTTTCGGGAGAAAAATCGGGAAGCTCATCGGGAAGACATTAAGAAATTCATTAACCATCAGAACCGACTCTAAAGGATGGACTTTAGATTCAACATCCCTAACCCTCACAAGATGATAGAGACACCCCTTAGAAATCATCTTTTAGGCTTTAAGACAAGAAATGAATCTACTTGACTACCACATCACAACTTTCCCACTCAAAGGCAGGTTCATTAGGGAATTGAAATTTGACCCTATGGGTTCTACAATTAATAGAAGCATAATATGCATGCAACCAATCCATCCCACAAATGACATCAAAATCCACCATATCTAACTCAACAAAATCACAAGGCAAGATTTTATGCAATATGAATATAGGACAATTTCTATAGACACTTCCAGCAACAATGGACTCACCAATAGGGTGGACACTTCATAACGCTCACATAACAATTGAGGACTAACATGAAGCTTTTTGGAAACAAAAGGAGTAATAAAAGAAAGAGTGGCACCAGGTTTACCAAGCATACACATCAAAGTCAATAACCTTTAACATACCTATAAAGCACCATGCCAAGTCTAGTGACCCCTAGAGGGATATGGTTGGAAACATCGATGATCGTCCCCATAATCCTTAGTAACACATGGACAATTTCCCAACTCATGATCCTTTGGACCGCATTCAAAACATACACTCGAACCAACCATACGATCTCTCGGATAGTACCTTCCACATTTATGACTTGTAGGGGAAACTTGAACACCAACACCCTTGCCTTTCCTTTGAACAAATGGACAGTTAGGAATCTTGTGGCCCATATTGACACACTCAAAGCATACCCTCGTGTTTCTCCTACATGTGCCACTATGGTTTCTCCCACATTTTAGGCACCTATGATGAGTCATTCCACCACCACCACCGGGCTTAGCATATGGAAGCCTACCTTCAATTTGAACTCTTCTTCTTCCTTCCTTTGAGGCCACTGGGCAATCTCTTATCTTATGCCCATTGCCACCACATTTGAAGCAATCCGCAATTCCCGCCAAACACCTTCCTTGATGTTTCTTGCCGCACTTTTGACAAGTGGCAAAAGGGATCCTCTCCTTTTCGTATTTGGGCACCGGTAGTCTAGTAAAAGATGAAGCACCATCAACTTGGGCTCTTTTGGCCCCTTCCTCCCCCCTCTTATCATTTGGGATCTTAGGGGCACCTACTGATTGGTCGAGTTGAATTGTCATCGCTTTGGCGAATAGCCACAGAGCATTACGGACCTCCGCATTTGACATATCACCGCCCTGAATAGTTTGAGACATATTCTGAAAATTGATGATTAAAATGAGAAATTAGCCTTAGATGACCTAGCTCTGCCGCACGACTTAGATCACGAAGAAGTGAAACATTTCCTAAAACACCTTAGCCTCCCATTCATAGTTGTGGCACGCTTCACAACCATGAATAAGATTCCGAGGACCATAACAACCTAGTGCTCTGATACCAAGTTTGTCATGACCCAAGCCTAGGGCTTAGACGTGACACGTCAAGTGGGGAACCCGAAGGAACCCCAAACAAGTCTCTTAGCATATCAATCACATATCCTTTGTCGCGCAAGCAAAACATCAATAACAAGAGACATAAATAGGGGAAAAGGGACTAAGGGAAGTCTTGATATTTATAAAGCATAAAAGAGTCAAAGCTCACGGCATAAGTACATCATTTATTCCAACAACATCTCTATATATAGATATGGAGCAGGGGCTAAGACACTTTCCGAGCTCACTCTCATAGTATCAAATGTTCAACATAAGGAAATTAATAAAAGGCAAGAGTAACATAGATAGAGTCCTCGGACTTGAGGTGCTCCGGTTCCTACAAGCTAACATCATGTAGGCATAGAGTATGCGTTAGTACGTTTGAATGTACTAAGCATGTAGAATGCAATCCAACAAGACATAGGAAACATAGTCAAAATGCATAATCATATGCAATGGATAAGTATAATATCAATATGACATTCATGATCAATGCTCGAGGTAAAACATGCTTGTAAATTGTATAACATGCAAATATAGGTTACATGTGTAGGAAGAGACCATATCAACATAGCCCAAGAAAATTATCACTTGAACTCTAAGGCAGGTTACCCCTTTGGAAGGTGATTGAGGTACATACTCCTCAACGTGGTAGTACGGGCATGCCACCCCCCGACAAGGTGCTTGAGGTACATACCCCTCAACGTGGTAGTACATGTACCCCCCGACAAGGTAATTGAGATACATACCCCTCAATGTGGTAGCACGGGCATGCCATCCCCCAACAAGGTGATTGGGCATGCCACTCCCAACAAGGTGTGGTCAACTCACAACACTATAGATACGTTTCATAAATTCAATAATCTCTTTGTCATCATAATGTCACTAGACTTATAAACTATGCAATAAACCATCAATAACTCAAGAATCCTTGTCAAGACATTTTATCAAATACTTGGGGTGTGTATAATGCTAGTTCAAAATCATGCCATTCAAGAGTGAAACAATGTGAGAGAAATTAAAGTAAATCAACCCACCAACTCAAAGTAAAACCCTCATGCAACATACATTGAAATTCATCATCAAATCTTATAATAGACCATAGTCTCATAGCTCAAAACATGCATAGTCACAATAGACAAAGCTAGGGGTGACAATTTCGGTCCATATAAGGTTAAAAAAACTCATTTTACCCATATTTATTTTAATGAATCACTCATATTTTCTAAATGGGTAAATATGTTGATCTATTTTAAGAGTTCATACAAATAGGTCAAAATGGATAAAATATGGGTATCCATATAGACACATAGATCCCCCAACTCATAATAGAAAATTCTTAATTGCTCTAAATAGATTTTGTGTGCATAATTTAATTATCCAGTATGGTGTCGGGTTGGGGGGGGGAGCAAAAATATTTTTTTAAATTTTTTATTGGGGCGGGCATAAATACCAGAAAATCAAAAAAAAGACAAAAGAAAACAAATTTGATTTCGATTTTGGGGGGGGGGGACCAAAATAGTTTTTTTAAGAAAAATTTTATTGGGACAGACATAAATACCAAAAAATCAAAAAATTGAACCAAACCAAACTAATTCGAATTTTCGATTAGGTGTCGAGGTGGGACAAAAAAAAATAATTTTTTTTATTAGGGCGGGAACTAATACCGAAAAATTAAGAAATCGAACCAAACAAAACTAATTTGGATTCTCGGTTCGGTGTCGCGGTGGGGTGGGGGAAAAAAATTTACTTTTTTTTATTTGTGCGTACATAAATACCAAAAAATCAAAAAATTGAATCAAATAAAACTAATTCAATTTTTCGCTTCGGTGTTGGGGTGGGGTGGGGTCCGGGGGGCAAAAAAATTACTTTTTTTATTTTTTATTCGGGCGGGCATAAATATTGAAAAAAAATTGAACCAAACTAAACTAATTTGATTTTTCAGTTCGGTGTCGGGGTTGGGTGGGAGGAAAACCTTCACTTTTTTAAATTTTTTATTGGGGTGGGTATAAATACCGAAAAATTGAAAAATCAAACAAAACCGAACTAATTCAATTTTTTAGATTCGGTTTCAGGGTGGGGGATTGGGGGAAAAAAATTAACTTTTTTAAAATTTTTTATTGGGGCGGGCATAAGTACTGAAAAATCAAAAAATCGAACCAAACGAAACTAATTTAGTTTTTCGATTCGGTGTCAGTGTGGGTTGGGGGGAGGCGAAAAAATTTATTTTTTTATTAAGACGGGCATAAATAACGAAAAATTAAAAAAATCAAACCAAACCAATATAATTTGGTTTTTCGAATCAGTGTGGGGTGGGGGTGGCAAAAAAAAGTTAACATTTTTTTTATTGGGATGGGCATAAATACCGAAAAATCAAACCAAACCAATCCAAACTAATATGATTTTTCGGTTCGATATTGGTGTTCTTTTTTCAAAAGTTCAGTTTTTCGATTCGGTGTAGGGGTCTCAAAACTTTGGTACATCGAAGAACCGAACTTTTATTAAAAACTTGAAAAAATAATTTTCTTTTCAAGAATAATAATTAGGGAGTAGGGTTGGGGTGATTGGGATTGAATATTAGCAATCTATCTTTGATTTAATTTTTTTTGGCTTTAAGAGAATAAAGTGGATTGGGACCATTCTTATCTAAACCATATTTGACTAAATCCATATTTATCAATATTTTATATGGATGGATTGTGATCCAATCCATTTTAGCTCAGTCCATATTAAATCCATCCAAATCCAATCCAATCCACCCATTTGCCACCTCTAGACAAAGCATCTCATAGTATAAGCTTAAAATAGATAAACATGTGTTTTCAATCAACATTTCATAAAAACCCAAAACAGTTTGTAATCATAATTCATAATAAGTAATATGTATAAGCAATACAACTTGAAAAAAATGTAATCTTTCATAAAAAGGGAAGTTGGGCAGCATGTGTGAAAGGACCCAATGGTTGAAACCCACATACCTTAGACTTGAACGAGACTTGAAGCTTGAATGGAGTTCTTAAGATCCGAAATTAATCTTAGGACACTTGAATTTGGATGAAATATTTTGTTAAGTGTTAGAGAGGGTTTTGAGAGTGTTTTCAGTGATATTGAGTTGAAAAATGATTAAGTATAGGTATTTTTACGCATAGGTTGGCAAGGGGCCAAGCCTCCAATGCCTTATGCCGAAACAAGAAAAATAAAGAATCCACAACAGTGCTCTGCAAAGGTCCGCATTGTGGAGCCATCGCAGACAGCTTCTATCTCCGAAGATTTGTGAAAATCAATTTTCACTACGGGTCCTCTAAAATCGGGGTTATACCATTCCCCACTCAATTTTTCCCCCGATCAAAAATATGAAGTCAAATTTTTGATATCACACACGGATTTTGAGATGCATGGAAATTACCATTATGGGAATTTCCAAAATACGTTTTTTTAAGGCATTTTTGGGGCGTTTCAAAGCTAGTCCCATTGAATACTTGACATAATTATACGTGTTATCATAAGTTGACTGACTCATGAATCTATGATATCATGGTAAGAGTGGCTCATTCATATATTTGGCCCTTACAAGTGAGCATATACCTTGTACTAGAGGGTAAGATATTTTATAAACTTGACCCGTTTTAGCGGGCAATGCTTTACACAAGAGGGTAGGAGTTGTAATGTATTTGACCCGTTCTAGTAAGCATTAGTTTGTACGTGAGGGTAAAAGACTTATTATACTTAACCCCTTCATGTAGGCAATATTCATTCACAAAAGGGTGGAATATAGTATAAGGTCTTAACATCTTACTCACAAATCATAGGAACTTTTCATTAGTTCAATGCATGCTTAGGAGCTCATAATTTGTCATACCATGTTTGTCTTGCAATTCATGCAATAACCTTTAATTAACATAATAATCCTTTTAAGGCATGTTTAGTTAAACATGGTAGGTATATGCACAAATACTTAAATCATGCAATTCAAGATTATAAGTCACAGGGAAAATAAGATCAATTCATTCGGAAGTTATTCAAATCAACCCACCAACATATATGAAAAATCTCAATTTGCGTATCATGAAATACATCTTAAAGTTCAAAATCTTTTGTAGTTTACGTAGTTCACATCTTGCATAGCTTCAGTAAATATAAATCAACTCATGGAAGAAGTCTTCAATAGACATTCATGCTCAATCAATCAATACGTTAACAATCTGAGCTCAAATCTTATTTATAATGCATAATAAAGTTTACCATAAAGCATTCAACCTTAAAAATCATAAAATTTGGTAATGGAGAAGGATTGGCTTCATGGGTTGAAGAATCCCCCTAAATGAAGCCCACATAACTTAGACTTGGAGTTTTCTTGAGAGGAACTTGAAGAAGAGATGGGCTTCACTTGAGTCCTTGAGATCCAAAGCATGTTCTTGAAAAGCTTGAGATTGAATGAAAGAGTTTTGGGAGGATTTTGGAGAGGATTGGGGCTAGAAATATCGTACAAGAGTGTATGTGAGTAATATGAGTCAAAACCTTAGATTGGGAGAGTACAAATATCATGTAATGTTTCAAAATTGATGTTTTGAAGTGTCCTATCGGCATAATTGGTGGTTTCATCGCCAAACCATTCGGCGATATGCTAAATGGAACCTTTAGGTTGCCCTTTTTAACTATTTTTCAAACTTTCTGGAATGATTCGAAAACTAAGTTGGGATGCACTAAATGCAACAGGTGGTTAAACTGACTGTCAGCCTTTTTGACAGCCCAGACATGCTTCAGTAAATAGTTATAACTTCGTATTACAAACTCGTAATGAGGTGAAATTGGATGTGTTGAAAAGATATTCAAAATCCTACAATCTTTTAGGTAGTAGGTCACTTGCTTCAGTATGTGCTATGAGATATGACCCCCTATAGGCTCATCTAGCAACAACGGAGTTACCAATGGGGGTAGACATCTCAAAGGGTTCACATAAATATTCAAGATACACATCAAGCCTACTAAAAACAAATAGCATAATGAAAGAGAAAATGGCACTCGGATCCAGATAAATATAGACATGATAATCATAAAACCTCTAAAGTAATGGGTGGGTGAAGCACCATACTAAGTAAAGGCACCCTTAGAGGGGTACAATTGAGATACTTGATGATCATCCTTATAATTCTTAGTGACCTTTGTGCCATACTTAAAACATGCATTCAAACCGGCCAAACAATCTCCCGGGTAGTACCTTCCACACATGTGGCATGTAGGAAAAGCTAAACCACTAACACCCTCACCTTGATTTTGGGAATAGTACTACCACTAGCTGATTTGTTGCTTTACCTTTACTATATAATCTGTGCACATCATGTACTGTAAATGACCAGCTGATCAGTGGTACACTGTATCTACACCTATAAGGACCCCGAACTTTGTTTGACTTCAATGGAGCTTGAAAATTTAGTTTCAGAAATTTTTGGACCAAGGTGACACTTCATGGAAGCCTTCATAGTCTGTGTAGTGCTATACGGTCTGTGTGGAGTCTTTAAAGTGGTCCTTGGAACTGTGTCAGGAGTGAGGGTCTTAATTTTATATTTGGGACCAAGGCATACCACACTTCAACCCCACAAAGTCTATGTGAGGCCATACGCTGTGTGGTGGATCAGTGGGGGACTTGGCTCGAGATCCGACAGTTTTGAGCCTAAGGCAAGTGGTATGGCCCCTCTCATGGACCGTCTGTGCTTCGTGTTTGTGACGCCCTTATGTATGGGTTTTAGAGTGAAAATATTATATGTATTGGATCTCCATCTTGGAACTTCATTGTGAAAAACTTTTCTAAGTAAACTGGTATGGATGAGTACACAGACCGTGTGGCTTGGTATGGTTCGTATAACCCTTTCATATGAGTGCCTGCGTTGGTTCTTTTTAAGCATTAAATTATCGTTTCGGACCTTTGTCAAGTGAAATTTTTCTAAGTGTTGGACCATGGGCAAGTATCATGGTCCATGTACTCCCTCCATGAGACCTTAATTTCAACTTCTCTGCTTTTTCATTAATAGCGTTTTCATAATTATAGTTTACTCTAAGGGTCTTTTGTGACTTTCTATGCTATGTCAAGATATTCAAATAACCTATTCTTTATTCCTCTCATTGAAATTCATTCCTTCACTTAGAATTATGTTGAACTCTCCTGAAGAACTTTCTCAAAGGCTCTTGTGAAGGCTAAACTTGGGAATCTAGGGAAAACACCTTTCTTCATCAAATTTCTTCTTGAATTTTCTTCTTTAGCTAAGGTATGTGGGATTGATTCTTGGTCCCTTTCAACCAAGAAGACCCAAACTATTTTTAACTTGAACTTCATGAAATTTTGCTTACTTTAAAATGGATTTTGAATATTATTGTTTATTAAATTATGTTGAAGTCTGAGCTATGTTTTATTGATGATTTAAAGTTGATTTAAGCTCTAATATGTTAAATTACATTATTATTATTATGAATATTTTAATATGCATTGTCCCATTAATGTTTTCTCTAAGCACGGGTAATCAATATTATGATTTGATTGTGGATTTTACTTATGGGTTTTGTTGAATTTCATATTATATTGTTCATTTTAGATTGAATCTATGTTACCCATTGCTTTTCACATATCATTCATAGCTTATGCATTCATGAGCATCAAATTTTATGAAAATTATGAAGTGGTTTAAGCCTGATTATGTTTATGTATATGACTTTGATAAGATTATGGTTATGACAAGAATATAATCACATAAATATCTATTAGATGGCTCTTTGAGCATTTTGGGTGCTTGCACCATTTCAAATATGTGCATAAGCTAATCCCATACATGAGAAGTATGACTATGACTATGATTTGGCTTTTAAACTAAAGTATGAAACATGTTTTGCTTTTGAGGCCAAGTATGTATTGAAACGATTCCAAATGACTAATGTCTTTTTTGAAAGTATGTATATGTATAAGTATTCTCGTGGGATGTTTAACTTAGCACCGATGGATTGAGGACGTCAGGGCTATCTCCAAGGGTGCTCTCCCTTTCCTTGAACTATATGTTAGCATAGGTATATGGTAGCCATTACCAAAAAGGCTGAGTCGTAAGGAATGGTTACACGTTAATATGATATGGTATGATATGGAAATCTTTCTGAAAAGCGAGGTCGTAAGGAAGGTGTCCATCACACCAATTGGACTGGGTCATAAGTTGGGTTGTAGATTACCCTTGGCAAGTAATCTTCTTCTACTGATGGGAGGTCTATATCGAACTAGTTCATGTAAGCTAGCATGAGTTTGATTTGTCGGTTATAGTCCATCTGCACAATATATGAACATTATTGTATTTCATGCATCATTGGTTTCATAGCATATTGTATACTATATGTCTTTCTTATATCTTCTTTTATATTATGTGTCTTGTCAACTAACATTGAATGCAAGTTTTCCAAGTCGTATGCATTGCATGCCTATATACTTAGTACATTCACATGTACTAATGCATACTGTTGTCTACATGATCTAACCATATAGGTATCGAGGACTACCTTCATCCACCGTATGACAGTTTGCTTAGATCTTGAGATTTGCTTATAGTGGCGAGTCTTATCTTCTAAGGACAACCCACCATTCTTCTACCTATGATGCTTTTGTTTATGTTATTTACTTTGAGGGTGAGCCCGGGGTATGTCTTGGCCCCCGTCCTATCTTATGACTAGAGGCATTGTTAGACATCTTGTAAACTCTTTTACGTTTATATTCTAAATGTGTATTTGGACATTATGTTTATTGGTATTGTTATCTTTTGGATGTTTCTATGTGAATTTATTATAAGTATTATGATTTGATTATATGTTAAGATATGAAAGATCCTATGTCCCAAATTGCCCCCATAGAGTAAGTCATAGGTACCCGTCCCTTAGTATTTATGTGCTACATGCTATGTGAATATGGATATTTTGAGGTTTGTTTTGGAAACTCGGGTTAATGTTACTCCTAGACCTTAGTTCCAGGTCGTGACAACACCACCTTGTACCTTTTGAGTTTCATCAGCACCATTTCTTGAAGGACGATCATCTCTACCTTTTCTTTGAGCATATGGACAATCAACAATCTTGTGGCCCACCTTACCACACTAAAAGCATGCATCTGTGTTTCTCAATCATGTGTCGACATGATTCCTTCCACGTTTTGGGAACCTAGGAGGATTTGGTGCACTATTGGTGCCGAGCATAACATATAGAAGTCTATCCTCAAATTAAGCTCCTTATCCATTCCTCAGAGGCCATGGGGAGTCCCTCATCTTATGTCCAATACCGTGACACTTGAAATAACCCTCAATGCAGAACAAACACTTTTCTTAATGCTCCTGACCACACCCTTGAAAAATGGCGAAAATGAGCCTTTCCTTTTTGTGCTTGGGCATCGGTAGACTAGTATAAGATGAAGCGCCATCAACTCAATCCCTCATAGCCTTCCTCTCCCCTTCTTATCATTTGTAATCTTGGGGGTACCTGCCTGTTAGTTTAGTTGAGTAGTCTTCGGTTAATAGCCATAACGCATTGTGAATCTTTGGATTAGGTATGTCATTGTTGAGAAGTAGATCATCAAGCAGGGGATGGTTACCATCTTGTCAACTATTTTGACGGGCCTAAGAACTATTCTAAAATGCAAATAGGAATCGAAAATAAACCTTAGAGGATTTACACTTACCACATGACATGTATCATGAATAAGTGATTCATTTCCTGAAACACCTCATAGCCTCCTATTCATAGTTGTGGCACGTTTCACAACCATGAACAAAACTCTACTCAACCTGGTGTGTTGTATTTTTGAGGATCATTTACAAACCTAGTACTCTGATACCAAGCTTTTCACGACTCAAGCCTAGGGCCTAGACATGACATGGCGAATGGGAAACCCAAAGGCTACCTAACCAAGCCTCTTAGCATATCATTTGCACATCCTTGGTTATGAAAGTATAATTAAACAAAAGGCAAGTAACAAATAATTCTAAGGGAAGCGGGACTTTGGACGCATGCTATGGGGATGGTATAGGGAATAAGATTTGCATGAATTATATAACAAATAAGGTCTAAGAGGTGGGTAAGTATGACTCAAACTCTGGGGGCAATAGGGGACTTGGGACTTCCATCACATCATCAACAAGTATCAACACATAGAATGGAGTAAGGACTAAGGGAATTCTTCCATAATTACATAAGCATAATAGCAGCCAAGCTCACAACACATATCCATATCTAACATACCTCTAGCATGAGTGAAACAGGGGCCAAGACATCTCCTGGGCTTACTCTAAAAAATAATATCCATAAATAACAAGTCTAAGAAAAAGTAAGAAAGGAAGTGGATATTGTCCTCAAAGTGGAGGACTTACCAATAGCAAGCTTTAATCACACCATCTAGCTACATGGAGGAGGATGAATAGGAGCTCCGGTCACTACATGGTTAGATCATGCAGGCAAAGAAGTATGTGTTAGTACTAAGAATGTACTAAGTATGCAAGGTGCCATGAAACAATGACATAATCCATAATTAGCAATACGCATAATTATAATCAATACATATAAGACCAATATGATACGTAGGATTTTTTCTGAAGCTAAAAAACGCGTGGAGATAGTCAAATTTGAATAATATATCATACATATGTGGGAGGAGACCTTAACGGACATATAGGACGAAGCGAGCTACTACTTGGAACCTACTGTTTTCCTCCTTACTGGAAAAGGAGTGATCTACCTGCCAAGATAAATCATGCTTGACCCCACATAGTGGGTAACTTGACCTACTTAGATCAACTAGTAAAAACCCTTTTTAGGGAAAATAGCATGAACCTATGGTGACACATAGTGAAGAGATAAAGACTTTATAAGGACCCCTTGGGTTGATGAAATGCCCTACATGTACTTTGAAAAGCTCCATAATCATAATTTTCATATATCTCGAAATTCGTGCATGATTTTGAAAATTCGACTTCATATTCTCATTAAAGGGGAAAAATTGAGTGGGAAATGGATATGAATCAAATTTTATAGGATCCATAGTGAAAAATAATTTTTACTAATTTTTTATTTACAGAGAGCATCCACGCCCCAAGTGAGATGTGTCCTGGGTGCAAAGCAATGTAAATTCTCTTTCGCTTTTGGTCCGCGTCACGAACTGGACGCGGACCAGTTCAAAACTTTCCAAACTTTTTCTGTTTCGGCCAAGGGCATTAAAGTCATAGCCCATGCCCATTTAAGCGTTAAATCACCCATACTTAGCCATTGTTCAACTCTATATCTCAAAAAATCCACTCTCAAACCCCTCTTAGACTCTATTAATTCGCTCATTCAAATTTAAGGATCTCAAGTTCAACTTTGGAACTTAACGGTTCATTTCAAGCATTAAGACTACCTCAAGTTCACCTCACAGGATTTAAGGTTTAAGTTATGTGGGCATCATCAATTGGTGAGATCATGTATAGTTTACCTTGGCAAGTAGACCACACCTTGGCGAGGGGGTGACATGCCTCGATCACCTTGTCAAGGAGGTGATATGCCTTGATCACCTAGCCAAGGGCGTGACTTGCCTTGGATTCCAAGTAGTATCTCTCTTGGTTTATGTCCATTAAGGTCTCTTCCTATATATATATTATGCACTATGCAAGTTGAATATTTTGTAAGCATGTTTTATTACAAGCACTGATCATGCATGCCCCGTTGAGATTTTAAATATATCCATTGCTTATGATTATGCATTTTGAATATATTGGCTTATGTCTATGTTGCATTGCATCTCACATACTTAGTATATTCAAACGTATGCCTACATGATATTACAATGTAGGGACTAGAGCTCTTTTTGATCATCCTCTAGGTGGTTAGTTCGGTACTCCAGAGATAAGCATTGGTAATTCCTCAAGTCCGAGGACATTATATACGTTACTCTTGCTATTTTGAGACTTCTTTATGTTGACCACTTGTTTTTATGAGGGTGAGCCTAGAAATTGTCTTGGCCCCCACTCTATTCCAAGCTAGAGGTATTGTTGTATATTATGATGTATTTATGCTATAAGCTTGGCTCTTTATGCTTTAACGAATATCAAGATTTCCCGTAGTCCCGCTTTTGTTTTTACTATATCTCCTTTTGTTATTTACTTTGCTTTCACGACCAAGGATGTGTGACTGATATGCTAAGGGGCTTGTTTGGGTCCCTTCGGGTTCCCATTCGCCGCGTCACATCTAGGTCCTAGGCTTAGGTCATGACAAAATTGGTATCAGAGCACTAGGTTATTAATGGTCCTCGAAAATCATACACATCGCGTTGATTAGAGTCTTATTCATGGTTGTAAAGCGTGCCACAACTATAAATGGGAGGCTATAAGGCATTTTAGGAAATATTTCATTCCTTCATGAGCTATGTCGTACGGTAGAGCTAAGTCCTTTAAGGCTTATTGTTGATTCTTAACCATTTCATTTTCAGAATATATCTCAAGTCATTCAGAATGGTGGACAGGATGGTGACCATCTCTCACTTCAGGGACTTCCCAATGGTGACATGTCAAATGCGGAGGTGTGTAATGCTTTATGGCTTTTTGCCAAGGTTGTAACCGCTCAACTCAATCAACAAGTGGGTGCTCCTGAGACTTCAAGGGATAAGAGGAAGGAGAGGGAGGCTAAGAGGGCTTGAGTTAGTGGTGCCTCATCTTCTACTAGCCTACCGGTTCCTAAGTACAAGAAGAAAAGGATCCCTTTTGTCACTTGTCAAGGGTGTGGCAAGAAGCATCAAGGAAAGTATTTGGTTGGCATCGAAGATTGATTCAAGTGTGGCAGTATTGAGCATGATATGAGGAATCTCTTGACAGCCTCAAGGGAAGGGAGAAGAAGGGCTCAATTTGTAAGTAAGCTTCCATATGCTAAGCCCGGTGGCAATAGTGGAGTGACCCAACCGAAATTCCTAAAGTGTGGGAGGAATCATGGTGGCACATGTTGGAGGAACATGGGTGCATGTTTTGGTATGACAAGATGGGCCAAAATATTGTTGATTATCCATATGCTCAAAGGAAAGGCAAGGGTCTTGGTGTTCAAACTTCTCCTCCGTGGCACAAGTTTGGAAAGTACCATACAGGAGATTGTTTGGCTGATCTGAGTGTATGTTTTGAGTGTGGATCAAATGATCATAAGTCAAGTCATTATCGTTGGGTTGCTAGGGATTATGAGGATGACCGTCGACGTTCTTAACCATACTCCTCTTGTGGTCACTGGATTTGGCATGGTGCTTCACAGGTATGTTGAAAGTTTTTGATTTTGATGTGTCTCAATTGGTAGACCCGAGTGCCACTTTTTTCTTTCATTACTCCTTTTTGTTCCCAAAAAGCTTCATGTGTGTCCGAAATTGTTGTCTGAACCTTATGAAGTGTCTACCCTGTTGGTGAGTCCATTATTGCTAAAAGAGTCTATAACAATTAGCCCATGTTCATATTGCATAAAGTTTTGCCTTGTGATTTGTTGAATTAGTGTCACGACCCAAGCCTAGGGCCTAGAAGTGACACAAAGAATGGGGAACCCGAAGGGACCCCAATCAGGCCTCTTAACATATCATTACACATCCTTGGTTACGGAAGCAATGGAACAACAATTAAAGAATAGAAATAAGGACTAGGGACTATGGGAAGTCTTTCATATCATAAAACATCAAAGAGTCAAAGAAAATCAAGCATATAGCATTATTACATAACTTGTCCAACAACACCTCTACAATTAGAGTTGAGCAAGGGCCAACATAACTTTCCGGGCTTAGCTTCATAGTCAAAAACATAAAATAAATAGAATCTTTGCATAACATATGAATAGGAGATATCTTCCTCGGAGCTGAGCACTCATCAAACTTGCATTGAGAAGATAGTACTAGCCACGTGGAGGATGAGGATGATTGCGAGGCACTCGGGTTCCTACATGGTAACGTCATGTAGGCATAGAGTATGCATTACTACATTTGAATGTACTAAATATGTAGGATGCAATGCAATAGGAGATAAACATCATAATCGAAATCTATAATTAGGTAATAAAGGAACATATAATAATACGACATGCACAAGTGATACTTGAAGTGAACATGCTTATATAAAACATATTACATATTTAGTAAGAGACCAACATTATGATGGATTGTGTAATACCCCACTTCTTACAATACTAGTACAATGCAAATGAAACATGACATGGTTCGGTCAAATTAGCGCTAATTTTTAAAAGTGCTTGAGTCTCGTGTTAATGGGCTATGTGTGCATCTAACGCTTAAGAGGGTCAAGTGTATATATGTTTTGTGTCAAATTGAGGAGATTACAGCCTCAAATGAAGTAAGAGAATCGAGGTGCTAGTAGGACTTAGTAAGCTAGCAAGCGAGTCACCTACTTGCTTAGCTGAAATTTGCTAGCTAAAAGGAGACGAAACTCGATATCGAATTTATCCAAGTTCGATTATGATAGAGTCCCTGTTAAGGGTGTAACTTTAGCCTGTGTTTTAGCATCATAATTGGACTTTATTATCATCCTAAGAAGTATAATAAAAAGGGCCCAAAGATATCACAACACACTTAACCATTTAGGCCCAAAACTAAGTGAAGAGGAAGTTGGAAAATAGGCAGCCCATCAACTTGGAGACCCATTTAGGCCCAAGTATAAGGGCCAAGCTGCTGGATAAGTAGCTAATTAATGTGTGGTATAAGATGGTCAAAATTTCAAGACTAAGTCAGCCAAAGACCCCTTTATAAAGGGCTCAAAAGCAGCTCCACAATTCATTTCTTAACTTGAACACACAAAATCAGATTGCTCTCTCTATTTCCTCTCAACTTTTCTTAACTTTGTAAAGCAGCTAAAAGGGACTTATAGGGTTCTTGGATATGACCTACACCTTGGAGTAAGTGGTAAGTAAGTTTACACATGTGTTTAGTATGGTTTTCTTATGAAAAACAAGAAGTATATGCTAGTATGTTGTACTAGAAATTGAGACAACATGTATTGAAAAAGTTGTTACACACTTGCCTTTTGTTTTAGTGATTTCTCTATGGTTTGTGGGCTGTATTATGAAGATAAATTTATGTTCTTAACATGGTTTGAGTTATAAATATTAGCCTAAGGTTGTTGCCCTGATTTTGGTTTCATTTAACAAATGCATTTTATTGTTATCTTAAGTGTAATGTTGATTCGAACTTGTGGGCTGATGGATGTAAGGCTATTGCCTCACATCCTTAATGATTGATTTGTTACTATTATGAGACTTGTTCAAGGCCATTTTTATGTGTAAATATTAGTGGAACAGTTTGGTTAGAATTGGAATAGGTTTGGAGTTGTCGACGTCGAAATGTAGCGAAGGAAGATAACGTTATGCCGTCCATTTTTAGGTTGTGTAGAATTGTTATGCGTTGTACTTTGTGGGCTGTTGTAAGGTTGCATTGTACTTTATGATGTACATGGTGTGTACATGAAAATATGTATTAGAAAAATACGATTAGGGGTAGAAAGGTTGAAGGGATGCGCTAGGGTTTATAATTGTCCGCTTGCTGCCCATATGTTGTTTTTCTAAGAGATTGGACTTCTAAGGTATATTTATTGGTTGTTAATACTAGTTTTATCACCTACTATGTTGTATATAAGTATTTGGAGAAAGGGAAGGTTGTCTTGAAGTAGTAAAAAGGTCATACAACGAGGTATGTAAGGCTACTTGACTTCGTATTATTTGGGATGAAACATAGATCCTTCCTTAGTACATAAAGGCACTTACCAACTTAGACAAAACTATTAACTGTGTCTAAACTCTTTCATGTGTTCATAGGCTTCCATACATTGTCACTTTCAAATAAGCATCTACATGTAGATGACAAGTTACATGAGTTCTATTTGCCGAACAAAGTTCATGAGTTGTTTCATTTCATACGCATTTCATTAATTGTATAACATACTCTTTTCATTGTCAAATTGTCTTGTATAATTATCTACATGTCACATGTTACATATACAGTCCTACAGTTCCAATATTATGACCACCAAAAGAACCATCTCAATGGTAATTGAATGGTAAAGTATATAGTTTTTTATGGGTGGTGGCCCGAGGGGTGGAAGCATCACCTAGCCAGGGACGATCCTATCACGGGTGGTAGCCCGAGGGGTCAAGGAAGAACCTACCCAGGGCATTCCCGATATTCTGAGGGGTGGAAGAATCACCTAGCCAGGGAAAATCTTATTACGGGTGGTAGCCCAAGGGGTTAAGGAAGTACCTAGCTAGGGACGATCCCGATAAAGTTATACCACTGATCAGTTGGTCATTTGTGTTACGGCTATGCACAGATAACATAGTAAAGGTAAAGTAATATAAAGAACATAAAGTACATGATCCCACAGTATAACTACAGGTGGTCTCTTATGGTACACCAGAGTATAGTCTCACTTAAGTAGTTACTTCATATACAGTGTATCCTGCCTTACATATTCAGTACATTATCTCGTACTGATGTCCCTTATGGGGGACCTGCATTTCATGCTGTAGGTACAGGTGCTAGTAGATCTCCCCAGTAGGAGTACAGGATATTCAGCTACTGTTAACAAGCTTCAGGTTGCTTCGGGGCTTTGTGTATGTCTAGAGCTTATATGTTTGTATTGTATAGTTTGTTGGGGCGGGGCCTGTCCCGACCCTTATCAGATGTTTTTCTTTATCTAGAGGCTTTGTAGATTATGTAAATGAGAGTGTAGTCATGTCTCATACTTTAGACACCGTGGCCCCAACAGCCTAGTCATATGCATTTCCTTTTGACTTGTTATCAGCATTTATTTTCTTAAAGATATGTCAAACATAGAAATCCTTCATAATATTACCGAAAGCACATAGATACAGGTTGGTTCTCCCAGGCCTTATCGGCAACGGGTGCCAGTCCACCCTAACGGGACTTGGGGGTATGACAGATTGTCACACCCTACCATCCATGGTGATTGAGGTATCAACTGCTCAATTAATTGATCGTGGTCACACCTCGCTATCCTTGGTGATTGAGGTATCAACCCCTCAATTAGTTGATGGTGGTCACACCCCGCCATCCATGGTGGTTGAGGTATAGCACCCCTTCAACGTGGTGTGGTCAACTTGCAACACTAAAGATACTTTCCATGAAAACAACACATATATACCTTCCTTTCATCATCATAAAGTCATTAAAGTCATGAGTCATCTAATGAATCATCAATAGCTCAAGAACCCTAAAACGGACATTTTATCAAACACTTGGTGAGAGTGTAATACTAGTGTAAAACCATGATATTCAACAGTGAAATTATGCAAGAAAACTTGAAGTAAATCAACCACCAACTCTTTGTAATACCATCTTGCAAAATACATTGAAACCCCTCCTCAAAACTCATCATACATCTTAGATTCATAGCTCAAAACATTCATAAATAGTTACACTTTTACAAAAGCCTAACATAGTTCATAATCAAATTCATAATATGAGACCCATAAGTAAAATCAACTTAGAAATATGTAATTTATGTAAAAAGGAAGCTTGGGCACCATGGGTGAATGGACCCAATGGTTGAAACACACATACCTCAAGTTTGGAGAATCCCTTGATGAAGATTGAGTTGAGAACTTGAAGCATGAGTGAATTACTTAAGATCTAGAATCAGGTTTCGCACATGAATTTTGAGTAAAATATTTGTCTAAGTGCTTGAGAGTGTATTGGGGGAGTTCTTGTATGATATGAAGGTGAAATATGTCTAAGTATAGGTACTTTTACGCATGGTAAGACTTAGGC